>LOJH01058208.1:0-11442 GCA_001685095.1 Ellobius talpinus
CTTTCTTCAAAGATTTAAAGTTCTTGTCATACAAGTCTTCCACTTCTTTGGTTAAAGTTATCTAAACTAACAAAATCAGAAATGAAAAGGGGAAAAGGGGAAAGACACAGAAAAAAATGCAGAGAATCATCAGGTCATATTTTGAAAACTTGACATCTAATCTAAGTGTTTTTCAGTTTTGTTAACCTATCCCATCTATGGTCCATTTATTGGAAGACACTGCTATCTTATGTTGAAGAGATTTTCAAATTGTGTCTGAATAGAAAGTTCAGTGTTTGGAGTCAATAGTCAGTCTTTGGCTTGGTAGAAAAACATCTGGTAGCTACAGATACCATTTCCTCAAAACTGCAGTTTTTCCTCTGAGGACATACTTTTATGTTTATCCCTTTAATGATTCAATGCAGCTTGCTATGAAAAATTTTCTGAACTCTATTAATTACTTTTATCAATTCTCTAAAATATGTATCAAATATCATTAGAAAATGTAAATTTGTCATAAATTCCCATGACTTCCTAGTCCAAACCTTCTCAGTGCCTTCCAGGTAGAGTATGGTTTTAAAAATGGACTGTGCTCTTTCTTCTGAATCCACAATAGCAATTCCAGGTGCATATGAAGATAAAGGTGACTAATTAGGTTGCTGCTTATTCTCAAGGAAATAATTAGGCATCATTAGGGCATTATTTTTTAAATTAGGGCTTGCTTTCATGTGGAATTTATATAGTACTCTGTCTTTGTAGAGGCAGTCTTGAAACTCATTCATTTGTTCAAAAAGAAAAATTAAATGTCATTATTAAGATCTACTTTTCTGAAAACATGGCCAAAAGCAATTTAATCCTGAATTTGTCAGCTTCACACAAAAGGCAATTTGAACATTAGCAATCAGTCTCTCAAGGTGATTGCTATCTGCATTTAGAGGCGTGGATAGAAAGAAAAATACAGGAAATAATTGTCCTCATGACCACTATCAATGAGAATTTCTACCATGTACAAGTTTGTGGAAAAGTGAAGAGTCTAAGTTGTACATACTGGACCTGAGGAATTCTTCTGAAGTTGTGTTTGCTAGACTGTTTCAGACATGTGAAGTGCTTCATGATGAACACTGGCTCTCACGAGTCTGGGTTTTTATTTAAAAATATAAAAACTCCTTAAAGGGAGATCAAGTATGTGGAGATTTGTAAGTTGCGATTTGAGGATTTCCAATAAAGCTCTTTGTTTCCCCAGGTAATCACACTGAATACAAAAGCAGCAGGGACTTCGATGTGGAATTCTTTTAATTTCTGAGTCAATCAAAAATGTATTCAAACACAAGACAATTTCTCCTTTCAGTTTAACCAGCTGTGCCTTGTATTTATTATCAATGGGACAATGTGACTTTGTAAAATCTTTGAATGTCTTCATCTGTGTAAAAAGGGCTCTTCAGTATATTCCAGATTTGTTGTAAGGTTTAAATTACTTAATACCAGTATAGCATTTAGAACATTGCATAGCAGGAAATGGTGTGAACTCTTATTTTAGAGTTAGGATTGGTATCATTATCACTGACTGCTCTGTTATAGATGGACTTTATTCACAATGAATGTTGTATAGTAGTTGTCTTCGTGATGGTAAAAGTGGGGCTTCTAAGAGTTGCATATGTCCTGAAGGCTTGTTTCCCTTGAATGAGTTTAAGACCTTAACAGAAACAGGCTCTGCACAGCATTTAGGAGCCTTGCCCTTCCACCTTCCGTCTCCCAATACTACTTTTTAGAGTACACGGTTCTTTCTAGGCTATTGATCCTGCTAATACTCTGTCTTTTACTCCCAATCACCAGAACTGGGAGATTTCTTTTCCCCCCACATAAATTACTCACCCAAATATTTTGTTATAAGGACATGTAAATGCACTAGCCCAATAGATACCTATTATGTACATAAATCTGAGTACGTAAAATTAAGTGTACCAACTATGAGTTTAACAAAATTTCAAAGTTATTGCATCCTCACAACAAATGCTCATTTACATATCATTTACTCTTTTTAGCTTAATTCAAGATACTGAAATTACTTCTCTTTTTTGGGGTAAGATACTGAAGGGAACACCCATAGTGACTATTATTCTATTCATCATACAGGTATTTGCCAGCATATTCTGAGAGATAAGTAGAAATTGGAAATGAAATTAGTGTTCTCTTTAGCATATCAAGGGTAGTCAAGGAATGATGAAAGATAAAGGCAAAGGGAAGAAAATCAAATATCTATGTACATTACTGGCATTTGGCAGAAGTATGACATCAGGAATTGTGATGGGCAGCTAGCTAGGGACAAATAGTAAGCAAACTAATGCCAGAGGCAAGTGTGGCTTTACGTGGACCATTGCTAGCCAGCCTTGGGCTGGGGAAAACCCTCCATGAAATTAATGATGTATTGGAAAGTTATTGGAAGACAAAAAGAGGACAAATCAAGTTATTGATAAGTGTTACTTCTGGTTTCCCATATGAGGTATGAGCTTTCAGGAAAGACATGGGTGAATTAAGAAAACTGAAAAAAAAACTGGGGATTCAATGATAAAAAGACTGTGAAAGTGCTAGAATTTATCACTTCTTGGAGAACCCAAAAATTACGAGTTAAAATTGAAAACGTATTTAAATAACATCAACATACGAAATCTAAATAACCTTAAACCAAAAGTGAACCAAGTATGCCATTTTAGCTATGTTTGCTTGAGAGATCATGTTCATAAATGCACATTGAACTGAAGATTTAATTTCATAAATTTTTATCCCTGGAAGAAAAGACTCATGTGTACATTATAGTGCTAAGAGTACTTGAAGTCTGTCTGAAACAGTCTTGTGTTGCTTTTCACTTTATGCTGACAACACGTTAATGAACTGTGTATAGCCATCAATAAAGATGTGGTGATGGAACCTAAAACTATGGCAAATCAAAAATTATGCATATCAGAAGGACAAACTGTGGCAGAGATAGTTAATCCAACTTTATTTCCCTAAACTTTGCTGTCAAGAGTTTTAGAAGTAATGTTTTGTTTTCTTCTTTGTTTTATTTTATTTATTTATTTATTTATGCTTATTTTGCATCAAGGCCTTATACTATAGCTCAGGTTGGCACATAGATCTATGTGTATGGCTGGCCTCAAACTTTCAATTATCCTTGCCCAAGCCTTCCAAGGACTCTGTGGGCCCTACATACTGGGCTCTCTGCGAACAGTCTTGGCCAGGTAAATAAACATGCTTCATGAAGACACTTCCCTGAAGTATATCACATAATTCGATGGCATTATCCCATTCTTTCTCAACTCTCCACCTCCTGGTTCTGCTAAATCCGTTAGAACAGTGATACTCAGTCTTCCTAATTTCCTAAGGAAAATTATTTTTCTTACAACTTCATAACTGTAATTTTACTACTGTTAGGAATTGTAATATAAATACCTGTGTTTTCTGATGGTCTTAAATGATTCCTGTGAAGTTTAGCAAAAAAAAAAAGGTATTGTTTTTTTCTTTTAACCTAGTCTCAGTTGTTCAACTTTACAAGTAAAGACTCAAGACCCAGATGTTGGGGTGGAAAGTCTGCTAGGTCAGAGAGACAGAGAAAGTACCCAGCTGAACTTCTTCTGCAGACATTCCAGAAAGGGACTTTTCTCCTGTGCAGTCTCAAACAAGAGTCCTCCAAACTAGAAACAGGCTTTCCCAGTAAATAACATAATCTCAGGTTTCATAGTATGATCAAATATCCTGCAACACAGAGGGGTTTTGACCCACAGGCTGAAAACCACTCCTCTAGACATTCTCACTTCGGCTCCTACTCCACATATATTTTATGAATCACACTACATGACCATAATTTTATGTGTCTATTTCAATTTTGACTTTCTGAATCTACATTGTTTGCTTAACCTGATGATCACAAATAGTATCATTTTTTGTGAAAATAAGATTTAATTCTTCTTATGGCTAAACAAAACTCCATAGTGTGTATGTACTATGTTTTCTTCATCGATCTAGTGACTGACACCTAAACACATTTAACAAGTGTGGTATTATCAGTTGTGATTTAGTAAACAAAGTTGTGCAATAATTTCTAGGATATATCGACTTTTGAGTACAAAACTAAGAGGGTGGTATAATTTATATTCTGGATAATCTATAATTATATTTTCAGGATTTCTTTCAAATTTCTGTATCAATTGTCACAGTGGTGGGACTAGTATCCATCTACACAGCAAGACATAAAAGCAGTTGTCGCTTTATCTTCATAGACACTTGTATCGATCTATCTGTTTATGTACTTATTTTGTACTCTCTTAAGGATATATTCTCTTTATGGGATGAAGCAAAAACTCACTTTTAATTTTAATTTGAACTGTCATTTTAATTTGAATTTCCCTGATGACTATTCAGTGAATATTTCTTTTAGTTTTTTTAAATCTTTTATTTTATTATGCCACTTATAAAGGATTTATTTATTTATTTTGATTTTGCTTGTATGAGTGTTTTGCCTGCTTGTAGGTATTTTTACTATGTATATGCCTGGAACTTATGGAAGTCAGAAGAATTTGCATATTTTCAGAAACAGGAACTACAGGCAGCTATAAGTCACCATGTGGGTACTGTCAAATGAATAAGGAAAGATAAATAAGTATTCTTAACCAAAAGCCACTCCTCTAGACCCTTTATTTTCTAATTTATCAATTATAATTTTGGTATCCTTTTTAAAGTTCTTTATGTACTCTAAATAATAATCCTCTATGAGATACATAGCTAACAAGTATTTATTTACCCATTCTGTATTCTATAAGCATCACTTCTTAATTTTATGTTTCGTTAGTGCTTTGAGAAATCTGTACAACACATTTGGTATCATATTTTCAAGGTATGCTTTTAGCATCATTGTGAAAAAGACACAGGGTCTAATACCTGAGGAACAGGACAGATGAACTGGTCAATTGAATTGAGTTCAAGCAGGCAAAAAGCAAAAATTTCCTTTTTCCATGTCCTTTAAATAGGTGGGCACCAGAAGTGGTCAGTTTTAGCTTGAGGTTTCTGACTTAAAATGTTTCAGATTTGGGCTGGGTGTCTTCTACTTCAAATGATCAAATAAAAAATCCTTCACAGGATTGTTCATCTCATTTGGTTTTAGTTAATTCCGTACATATACATTCTAG
Source organism: Ellobius talpinus (assembly GCA_001685095.1). Classification (NCBI taxonomy): domain Eukaryota; kingdom Metazoa; phylum Chordata; class Mammalia; order Rodentia; family Cricetidae; genus Ellobius; species Ellobius talpinus. Next base: position 5,160 of record LOJH01058208.1, read on the forward strand.
TTGTCACTGAAGCATAGCTATCTCCCAGTCTCCTATACATCTCTAACCATTTGAAATGTTTGCCTAGTTCACTTGAGAGAATTTCACAGTGGAAACATATACCTTACATTTCACATGCCTCAGTTCTAAGATCTGCCTCAAAACCCACAAGTCATTATGTATAGACAACAACATTGTTGAACCATGTTAATACTTAGGGATAGCCTTGAGTTCTTTTTCTAAACAAGAAAGAGACATAAAAAGAGTGAATGCAAAAAGAGATAAAAATGAAATGAAAAAGAGAAAGAAAGAAAAAAGAGAAAGGAAAACATACTGAATTTTGGAAACATTAGCAGTAGGTATCTCTATGTTAAAAGTGAGAGAATCCTCAGAATATTTACTTAATTCAAATATTTGTTTAATGCATTGTGGATCATATACATTAAATATATAAATTTAAAATATAAAATATAGGTATGTTTAAAATTATAACTAATGATCATAAATTTTAGACACCAAATTATTCAGAAAGAGTACTGAAAACTCACACATTGTCATATCTCTTAACAAGAATACATTCTTTGTAAGATTTCTTTGTGATGTGTGTGTGTGTGTGTGTGTGTGTGTGTGTGGTGTGCAGTGACTTTCAAGTTGCAACTCAGTGTATTGGTTAATTTTCATGCAGTTCTCACCAACTATCCAACAGATAGCAATATAAAGGAGGATGAGTTTATTTTTATTATTGCTTGAAGTAATGTAGTCCATCCAGATGGGGAAGGCATGGCAGCATGACTCTTAGTTCATTAGTTGGTCACGTAGGTTCCAAGTCAGAAGTTAGAAACTAGAAAAGAAGTGGGCCTAGCTTATGAAACTTTAAATACTGTTCTCGGTAACATACTTCCTCTAGCAAGAATCTACCTTCTACTGCTCACACCACCTTCCAAATGGGGTACTAGCTAAGAAGCAATCTCATGTTTACATACGTGGTCCTACGGGGGAGATTTCAAATTTGAACAAAAATGATTAGTATTATTTCTTGAAAATTTGGAATTATTGGTGAGCTGTTTCCCAAGTAAGATTTTCTTTCCACAATATCATTATAACTATCTCAGCGAAATTTTAGTTTAGTAATGTTATATATGAGATATTTCAGATGATGTGATCTTATCTTTAATATTTAATTCTATTTACTGCTGTAGTATACCTCAGATGTTGAGTAGGAAGTAGAATCGGACTATTTAGTATGTTTCATATTCAATAAGATTTTCTGTCTTTAAAACAAACAACAGTTAAACAAAATTTTATTAACATTGTTTTGGTTTTCTGTAAATCAAATCTCATACCCATTCATGCAGGACTTTGAGAGTGATAAGACATTGCATATACTGCTCAAGCAATTAGAGGTAGTTGAAGCCTCTATCTGTCCATCTCTGACTCTGGCTTTATTAATTATTGACCTTGGCTATTTACTAGTTACTAGGCACTTGACTTGCTTTTGCACCCTGAGGATTTGCAACTGTCTTGCTTGGTATTAGTTATAATATATTCTATTTGCACACTTACATGACCAGGTTGTAGCATTTACCATGGCAAAAATTTATCCCTATCACAACCACCAAGATATAAACATAGTCTTTCTTGAATACCACCTACATAGCTCCTTGTCTCTAATGTGGTTTGGAGTGGTGCTCAAAATAGAAACTTCATGTTAGATGGCATCTTCACTTATAATTAAATCTGTTATAACCAGCTGGACTAAAAACAAGGATATATTAAATGACAATATGTTTTAAATATGTTTCTCAAAGGTTTTCATGTAGCCAGTCTGCCTGCTGTCACTGGCCTATAGTCATTTCTGCTCTTCTATCTGTCTAGTTTGATTATTTCATACCCAACTAAAATCCCCATGGCTCATTTTCTGCAGTGCTTCAGGCTTTTCCACTTGTACTCTTGGTCTTCCTTTCAATTCCATTCTCTGTTCTCCCCTTAAATATATTTGAATAGCTTGTAGTAGTCCCCTGACATCACCGTTCTTACTACCTACACAGATGTATCTGCCTCCTGTCTTGGAGCCACTATTAATTTGAATTGAAAGGTACTTTAATGGTTTTAGAATATGGAATTTGTCTTTTGCATAAAACATCATAAAATGTATTTTTAGGTTTACAATAAAAGAAACAAATATATAGCAAAATACAGACAATAAGACAATTTAAAATTAATCTTCAATTATAATATAAAACTGCAATTTAATTTTATATATTGAAGCATAAAAATATGGCAAAATGCACCAACTGGATAAATCTATTGTGGAAAAAAAATGAATCAGATTTGCTGTTCAAAATCCAGACTTTTCCATGAAGGGTAAAGGAAAACAGCTTTCTGAATCAGGATCTTAAATATCATTAGTCCTAATAATGTTGGTGATTTCTTCTGGGAGTGTTTAATCAGTTTGTTGTGACATGGTACCAGCAACTCAATCCTATAAAACAATTGTGATTGATTACTGCTGTTCCGTGTATTGGCCAGAAGGGAGCCTGCGAAAAACATACCCACAGCTTGCTTTTCAGAGTACAACTTCTGGAAATAGTGGCCTTTTGGAATTGGACTTCTTATATTCTTATAAATATTATTAAAATATTATAGCCTAAGGTCAATTTCATTATTTTTAAAAGATAAATATCATTTAGGATTGTGATCACTGTTAGCAAACACAGCATATTAACTAATTACAATGGCATAGGGTGAGTGTAAATCTTTTTCTTAAACCTTGACCTAGTTAAGTATTGACATCTTCTGACCTGAACACAGCAGGCATACTTAGAAGGCCACATGCAGGTCTCTTAAAACCACCATGGCAATGTAGAGGCTTTCCAAGTCAATAAACTGTGACCATTAAGGCTGAGATCAGCTATTTACAAATGACCAATGATATTCAAAGTAGAATATGCATTTTCTAAGTTTATTTTTCTCTCACTACAATTATAAATAACAAAGCAAATAAAACAAAGGAGAGTGTAATTCTTGCTATCTCACATTTAATTTTATATTTTTATGGCAAGGTACCAAGAAAGACAACTTAGAAGAGACTCAGGGTTTTTGGCTAGTGTAGGCTTATTCATCTTATGAAATAGTGGTAAGAGGATTCACCATGGCAGAAGGGCATCGCAGAGAGAACAATTCATGTCATGGTGGCCAAAACCAAGAGAATATGAATTTATGCTATTACTCTTATTCAATTTTCCCCTTTACTCTATATAGCTTCCTGGTCTACTGTGTGATGTGGTACACTTTCTTGGCAGTACTTCCTCTTTTAAATGATTGTCTCTGTGAATGTCCTCATAGAACCTCAAGGAAATATGCTTTAATAATGTAAAAGGGATCTCTCAATCCGATTAAGCACACATTCAATATTAACCATTAAAGATATACTTGTTAACTTAACTACCAAGCATATATCATTCAATTACATTTAAAATTCAAATACAGGTTGGATGAATTCCCTCATAGGATATATAAATGCAAATAAATAGCCTTAAACACATGTATATGAACAACATTAAATGAATTCAGTATATTATATATGTGTGTGTATATATTACATATATATTTTTGTGTGTAATTATAGAATTCAAGAGGAAGAGATTATGGATTTTAGAAGTTGGGAAGACACAGGAACAAATTGTTTTGTGGGTGTTAAAAATGGTGCAACTATAGTACTAATGAATGAAATTATTAAAAATATTTTAAATCAAATTTTAAAAATATATAAAGGTTATATTTTAATAGACTGAAAATGCAGTTGCTTCTTGCCCAAAGTAGCCTATTATTTCTCAAATGTTCTCAATCACATCTCCTCGAGATGCAAGGAAAATTTACATAGGACTTAGACTTCATGGTCTCTTTGCCCTGCAGCTTTCCTATACAAATATTCCAAATTTCCAGCATTTGTACCTTCCTTGGTTCTTTACTTTATCTTCATATTCACCCTCATTTTCATAGACTTTCCACTAAGGAACTGCAAGCAGATACTTCAGCTTTGCCACATGTTGCCTTGAATACAAACAGTAGCTTAAAATTAGAGAAGGTTCCCTCATCCCAAACCTCCTATATTTAGAATGCCTTCAAGGATCACAATCTGTAAATGACACCAAGGAGTATTACCAGCTTGGGCAGTAGACTACATCCTAGAAAACATCTGTAAACTGCCGAGAGGCTTAGCATAGTGAAAGAAACTGAAAGGCTTATACATACAGTGTGCCATGTTGTTCTCTTCAAAGCAGTCTTCCAAATAACCTAAATCCAGCCAGTAACAAGTGTGATATGTTCAGTTCCTTAAGGCCAACATTTTTTCTAATCTTCTTAGTAGTACAAATCTCTTCAAAGGACATAATTTTCCTCCCCAAATTTGCAAATGATTCTTTAGGAGGTGGTGTTAAAGTTTCTTGACGGCTACTAGTCCAATTTTGTTTTTACATCTCACTATAAACATATCTAATCAAAGATGTGAACAAAGAACCAAATAAATAAAACCATGCCACAGCCCAAATCCTGAATTTCCTGAGAAGGTATTTATTCAGAGAAATTAGTTGCTGGGAGCCAGGTAGGCTAGTTTCAGATCAACCAAAGGATGTTTGTCCAACAGGTCTCTGAGAAGCAAAACCAGTGGTTATGGTCTCTCACTTTGTGAGGACAGTTAAATCTCAAGACAACACAGAAAACTGCTGATACTAGGTAGTTTGCACGCACTCTCCTCTCTCAAAATACTGATGATTCTCTTGATCATTTTTGGTGTCACTTTGTCAGTCATGGATGGGACAGATGTCATCATTCCAAAAAAATCACATTGTATTCTCCAATATTTTACCCTAGTATTCTTTGGGAACTGATGTTTCTCAGGATTTTAATGATGTTGTTTTGGGGAATGCATTCCTACATTTATCATCTCTGTGTTTTGTGAGAACAGAATGTGCCTGGTTTGATGTTTAGTCAAGCAAGCAAAATACTGAGCTTTGCTTTTGTTTGTTTGAAAATTGTTTCGGTGTAAAATTTAATGTAAAAAAACAAATATTTTATTCCAAAGGTTATGCTGAAGGGTGGAAAAACACATGCTTATTTTATTTCTAAATTAGAGATTCATGTCAGTCATTTGCCCCTTTTCTGTTTCAGGACCAAAAGAACACTTCAGTGGGACCATGACAATTAGTCCCTCAGCTTTAAAATCTTCTTTCCACAAAGTCTAGGAATATGGGCAAAATGGATACAAGTTACTGGCACAAAGTTATATGAACATCCCCCACTCCAATGAACAATAGTCCCCATTCTACTGAATCCTGTGAGTTGTCCCTTCTCTGTCCATATTCTTGCCACCATACTGATCTTATAAATATTGCCATATTATCCATCAAGCTGTCTTTAGAGAATTCTAACAATTCTCCAAATTACCTTTTCCATTGTTCCCAAACTGCTTCACAATTCAGTTACAAGGCATTATGAGTATTACCAAACCTCAGCCATGACTCTACGGTTCTGATACAAATTTTCTTTACTTGTTTATTTATTTTCAACCATTGTTAGTAGTACCTGAAATTCATACACTTCAGAAGTTACAGTCTAAAATCAGAGACTGTGTGGTCAAGGATACATTATAGTGTAGTTTACTGTGGTAGCAGGGTTGTGTGCCAGAGGAAATTGCTTATGGCATATAATAGGAAGTAGATACCCAGCTACAAGATAAGGAATAAAATAAATCTTTCCATGTTAGGTTCCTGTGAACCCAGTTCCACAATCTAAATACCACTTTCCATCTTTCACCACCTCCCATAGTTATATTCCATTAAGAATTAATTGAAAGATTTTTCTATTGATTATCTCAGGTCCCTCGTTCCAATCACTTCTCAGTCCCTAACACATGAGTAATATATATANTGGATATATTTCACAAATTACAAGTGCTATTTATTTATTATATAAAACTAAACATTTTAAGCTTCCTATTAAAACAAAGCAATACCAGAATAAATATTCACTATTATTTAGGAGGAAAAGTTCCTTACTATCTTTTAAGATAGACATGCCACTTAAGATACATATCTAGACAAATTACATTTAGTCTGCCTACCTATTACAATTGAAGACTGTGACATTTTGAATAAGAAATCTACAGAGAGAAACATGGCCCAATATTCAACTTTGTTTCCAGAACCTCTTTTGTTCAAAGTGATCCAATATAACTATATCAGTTAAAATATCACATTTTACAATGTGATTGCAGAGAAGCCTAGATGGTTGTCTGCTCATTAGA
>LOJH01058210.1:4011-15452 GCA_001685095.1 Ellobius talpinus
ACACACACACACACACACACGCACGCACGCACGCACGCACGCACGCGCACACACCCTTGGGTCCTTTGGTCTCCTTTTCTGAGCTGTAGTAGCCCATCCTGGTCAGCAGAGGGCACTGTTGGGCTCTACTGGAAGACCCATCTCTGAAGATCCTGCTGCTGGCCCCATCACCCTGTCTGTGGTAAACTGTCTTCCAGCTCCCTTTCCCCAGCACCAACTCCCCTGACCCCATCCCCACCTCACCCCACTCCCACCAGAGGGAGAGAGAACTCCAGGGGCTGATATGGACTGTGGACAAGGGCTGGAGCTGTCCCTGCCTCCTGCCTCCTGCCTCCACCTTCTGCGCTTCTGCCCTGCATCCCTGTGTGTCTGCATGCCGTGGTGTCCCCGGTGTGCGGGCTTCATGACCACCTGAGCATCTCGACACCATTGTCTGTCGTGTACGTGTACATCTGTGCCAGTGTAACTACGTGTGCACCCGAGCCACCTCCATCCAACACCTGAATATCACTGGGTTGGGAGGAATAAAATTTGCTTAAATCTGAGTGTTTCTCTGGGGGAGGAGTGAGCCCCTACGGGAGGCCCTTGCTGAGGAACCAGCCACTCACCAGATGAGAAAAGCAGCCCATGTCTATACCAGAAAGCAGCCAGATGGCTAATCAAATGAACACCAGACTCAGGGCCTCCTGGAGACAGACTTCCTGCTGCAGCCCTTTCCGAGCCTTTAAGATGCTTGGAGAGGACCTAACTCCAAATCATCTTTGATATGAGAAAGAGGATGGAGCCCATACTGGTGGAGAAAACCCAACCCAGTTTCACAGAGCTCCTCCCATGCCCTGTTTTGCTGCCCTTCACAGAGCCTCTGGCCCATCACAGGAAGGTTCAGCTGTCTGCTGCGCCTTCTCATGAATAGGCCTGGGGTGCCATGGCTCTCCTGCTGGTCCTATCTGTATAGTCTGGTGTCGGGTCCTGTAGTATAGACACATGCCACATTGCTTCGTGTAAAAAGCCCTTACTAATGCATGTCGCTTCCTGCTGGAGTTACGAACGGGAGTGGATCAAGCACCCTTGCCCTGTCTGGATAGTGCATCCCGCAGGGCAGCACCCTGAGGCCCCAATCCAATCTTCACCTTCCTGTGTGTGTACATGCAATGAGTGAGCTGCCAAACCATCACTGCAATGCCACTGCTGTCCCTCGCCTCTGCATGTTAGAGTGCATCCTGGTAAAAAGAAAAAAAAAAAAGCCAGGCCTTCCCCACAGGTAAGTGTGAAGGCAGGCCAAAGACAAGGTATCATGAGGAGCAGTACTTGAAGTCAGAATGTCTGGAGTCTGGTCTTTGGTTCTGTTGGAACATTGTGTGGGTTTGGAGCCCTCCCCTCCCACTCCAAGTCCATTGCCTCATAAAGGTCCCTTTGTGGGGTCGCAGAAAGCCTCCATTCCCATGTGTCAGCAATGTAGCCTTTCAAGGGAGGGGTTGGAGGAGATGGCTTTCCTGTTTCCCACCATCTGCTCCTAACTCTGAAGCCCCACCAGATATCGTGAGGCCAGGACAGGGAAGAAGAGGTCATGGGCTAGGACACTGGCCCTTGTCCCTATTTGGGGAAAGGGCTGGGGTGGGGGCTGGTAGCTTCGTTGTGTGTCTGCCCAGAGTGTAATGCATGAGAACATTCTGGCAAGTGGCAGACACCCTCTCTGCCTTAGGTACCTTCTCTTCTCCTCAGAAAGGCCTGAGGCCCTGGCGGAGTGTTCTTCATCTTCCAGGCCAGAGTGGTGTTTGTGGGAAGATGTCTTCTCCAGGAGGGAGGAAAGTGGGTTCTCGTGGTGTTAAAGCAGGTGTGAGTTTCCCCAGGCTCAAGACCTCTTCCTACACACTGCTCTTGCTCCGCCCCTGCATGGCTACTGCGAGGACATGAGTGACTCTAAAGACACGGATGTCCTCAGGGGCTGTAATAAGAAGCAGACTTCTGCTTGGAACCAACATACCCTTCCTACCTCCAGGTCCCCAGGCTAGACCCCAGTGTGCAGTGCAGGAGGACCCTGGAAATGAAGGCCACTCCAGAGAGTGGCGTGGTGGGTACCACTTATGGTGAAGCTTCCGCAGGCTGTCAGGGAGGAATCTTTCCCGAGGGCAGTTCATGAACACCACTTTTAAGTGGGACCTTCCAAGATTGGCAACACAGCCAACTTCCCTGGGGAGTGGGGCCGAGCATCACAGGAGAGCTGATGGACTGATCTGGATCTCTCTGATCCTTGTCTCTTCCTTCCGTTGCCTCAGAGGCTTTGGGAAATAGCCAGCACTGGCAATTAAGGGGGGCAGTACCCCAGGGACTATGGGGGCACTAGGATCGTGGTCCGTGGCCACTTTTGTGCAAAGGCTGCTAGCCCCAGCCACTGTTGCTCCCAGCAGCAACCTCCCCATCAGCCCGGAGCTTTAATCAGCAGCAGGCAGTGAGGCTCTGACGGTGGGCGCTGTGGGTGTGGAATAGCAGCTGTTTCTTCTTGCCTGAACAGCTTTCCCAGTCCTTGCCCCTCCCCATCCCCGAACAGCAGCTTTTTCAGACATTCTGCAGTGAATGCAAATCCTGTTTGTTCCAAATGGGCAGTCTCAGCCTGGAACAAACGTCAGCTTTGCCCCAAACTTGGGCGTGTTTCTGTCTCCCCAGGATGCCTGAGTCAGCGTGGCAAGGGAGTGTCTGCCTGCAGTCTGGCACCATGCCCTGACTCCCTGGAGAAACCTGCTCTCCTTCTGGACATTTACCCACAGCTGGGTGTGCCCAGCTTTCTCTTTGCGATGCCAGATGCCAACGCCTGGCCGCTCTGCTGCAAAGTCTCCTGAAATTCCTTGTTTCAAGCGATGTCTCCCAGTGTCCCAGATACTGGTGGGCTCAGGATGAGACCTCGTTAACATTTGGAAGTGCCTCAGAGTGGGTAGGAAACTGGTTATCTGGACACTAGTGACTTAGTTAGTGCTGAGGACCAGGTCACTAAGAAACTCAGCAGCCATCAGCTCCTCTAATGTCAACACAGGAGACAGTCCTGGTGAAGACGACCCCTGAAGAAGCCTTGCTCTCCTCTGGTGGCAGTGGACCAGGTCTCCTCTTCCTGTGTCCACCAGGAGCCGGCAAACAGTCTTCCCACTTACTCTTTCTTTGCCCAGTGGCCTGTACCGTATTCCCTCCATCTTGCCTGAGCTCCACAGTAGCTATCTCAGAGCACTGAGTCCTGGGGTATAGCATTGAGCTACTCTGCTCTATAAACCCCACTTCTCCCGAGAGCCCCTCACCATCTCCTGGCCTGCCATCCATGGGGCTGCTGGCTAACTGCTCCCAGCTTGCCTTTTCTTCCCCACCCCTACACTTCCTGTCCAGCACAACCTCTCCTTTCTCCTCTGGGGTAGCCGTTCCTACCCAGCCCAAGTTTCCATCTCTTTGGCTACTTTCAACTCAGCAAACTGGTTCTTTTTCTTCTCTTGCAAACAGCTGTATTCACACAGCCCTTACAAACTGTCTAGACAACCCCCTTCCCCGGAGCCTGGGAGTCAAGACATCAGACACTGGGGAGAGCAAATATCCTCAACAGGTGGCTCTGCTTGCCCTGCTGTCACCTGGTACCATTTGGCTGCCTAAGGCACCTAGCAGTGAAGCTTACGTAGAACAAACCCTGTTTCCAGCCACTTCCAGTGTAGCCTGGATGTGGTCATACCACCTTAGCAGATTGGCCACATGTAAGCTGGACACATCTCACTTAGACTGGAAACCCCGCCAGGTGATGGGGGAATCATAATCACACGTAAACACACCTGGACTGAGTAGAGAGAGCCTTGTGTTGGGAGCCAGGCAGCCCTGTGCCTTCCACCTTCCATTGTTAGATCTGGTTCTCCTGGTCAGTAAAATGAGAAAGCTGTGAAGAACCTGGCACTTAGCCTATGGTCATTTAAGTCCCGTCATCCTCACCCCAGCCCTCCATCTTTTAGAAGAACTGTCCCTCATATGGACTGTGACATTGCCAAGGCCTTAGACACCAACCAGCCTGCTCCATCCCTGAGACTCCATCTCCATTTGTCCCAGGCTCCTATCACAGAACTTGTTACGCTGCTGATGTCCAGCTGTCTGCTTTGAGGCTCATCCCTGCACCCTGGTTCTCACCAACATTAACTGTAGGGAGAAAACTGTCAGTAGAGGTGTCTTTGCTTACGGGGTACATCTTAATTCACTGAGCATCTTCAGAACTTTGGGAAGACCCTATGGTCCTGAAGCAGGCTACTTTGGCCTGTGTAATTAATGGTCTGTGTGCAGCCCCCCACACCACCTACTGGCGGATTCTGGAAATGCATCTTCAAGTCAGTTCTCCCAGAAGAAATTTAATCTTTTCTGTCCACTTTCCCACTTCTCAACATCGGTGAGGAAGCTCCTCACTCCCTCCGTTTACTTCCCCCACCCTACCAAGCTTCCTGGAGGGGCAGTGTGCTTAAAAACCAAGCTTATGTGACTTGCTTGGCTTTGCAAGGCTCTGTCAAGATTCCAAGGCTCAAGTGGCTGTCCCCCTCGTATCAGGAACCTGGGGCCTCTCCTTGGTTTGGCTTTAATCCTATGAGGTCCCACAAGGCTCTTCTGAATACCTTTTCTTCCCATAATGCCCCTTGATCAGCAGACAATGCCTTTTTTTCTCTGATATTCCAGCAGGTGATTTGTTGATCAGCGAACCAAACCAGCCTCCATTGCAGGTGGTGCCTCTTCATATGGCAGCCTGACACCCAGAATTCCCTCCAGGTAGCTAGGGCATTCTTCTTCAGGCTGTCTCCAGCTGCTCTGGGTGATGTCCTAAGATGGACACCCCTCAGTGATGCGGAACTGAGTTTTCCTGATAACCAAGACTGGCTGGGCTGGCTGAATGCGGAGAGGGTGCTGGGGGCTCTGCTCATCTCCTCCATCCAGTGCCTATGCAGAACCTGCCTGTCCTTAATACGGTGAACCTGTGCTGGATGCAGAGCAACCCTGAGCCATGAACCTTCTCCCCCTTCTCTAGACACTTCCTGCCAGACTCCTCTGCCACTGACAGGTACAGTGGATCTCCTCCAGTCCATACACATCCAGGGAGAACAGAGAATGGCCACCTATTCCTGTCTCTTTCCTAGTTTATTTACTCTTAGGACCTGAGCAAGATTGGTCCTTCTGTCCCAGTCATCCGCCAACCTGACCTCTGGTTCCACTGTTGGATGGGGTCATGGTCCAGCTGTTTGCTGGGAAATCCTTGATGCATCACCCATCCTAGAAAGGGGCAGTAACTCATTCAGCAACACTGCTGGCCTCAGACTCATTCATGGCAGGTTTGGAGCTAGGCCCAGGCAGCCCAGGCAGTGGGTGGGTCTCTGGCCAGTAACTTGGCTCCTTTGGTTCCCTGACCACCTGCCTGCCTAAGCCTAGCCCAGGGTCCTGTGCTGCCTACCTTTCAAATTTGCAAGGCCTTTCTTCAGGCAAAGAAGCAGTGCTGTGGACCCTTGCTCCGACTCCACTAGCATGCTAGGTGACCCCAGATCCTCCCCAGACTTTCTGGAATCCAGTTTTCCAATCTCTGATAGGACGAGTTGATTAAGTTATTCCCCAAGACCCCTTCTCAGCCTCAAAAAGCCTTAAGAATGTCTTCTCGCCTCCCCTGGGGGCTCCATCTGTCCCTGCCACCCCCAGCTTTCTCCAGTGGGACTTGCCTTCCTAATAAGGCCTTCATTGCTGACTCTACCTACGTGTGCCCCTCCTCCCTGAGGCACAGCTGCAAGTAAAAAGCCCCAGGGGAAATTCCTAATCTCTTATGAATTCCAAAGGAAAGACTTCTACAACCATGCTCATGGTTTAGGCACACTACAAGCAGGACTGACCTTAAGCTGGGAGGCAGCCCTTTCAAGCACTGCCTTTACTTCTGACCACGGATAGATGAGGCTAGGTAGAGTGTCCCTCGTAGACTTCACCAAGTTGTGAGATCTTTGGAAAACTCCGAAGGTGAATTACCAGGCCCTTCCACTCTTTGTTGACCTCAGCCCTGTCTACTGACTTCTTCTGCCTTTGCCTTTGAAGGAGGCACCTTCTCCTCACCCTCTGTGAGCTTCAGGATGAATCGGAGCTGCCCTGAAGGACTTTACTACTTCACCGTAGTGTCCCTGTTCCTGTCTGGAGCCTTGGAATAGTCCAGCTGAAAACAGCAGAGTAGCGGGTAGGACCTGGCCTGCCAGCATGCAGTCAGGATTCCCCATGGAGGTGTCACTAAGGCATCCTGAGAATCCCATATTTGAGGCGGTCTCTCACTGACCACACAGGCACTGGCCACAACAGTTCAGCAGAGCCGGGAGATGGGTCTGGAGGATTTGGGATCATAACAGCCAACATTTGCAGGTACTGTCTTACTCTGTGGGGCTTCAGATCACCCATAAAGTGGACGCAGATACTGCCCTACAAGCAGACAGTATCAGGACGGCTTGGTGACTTGATGAGTCTTCTCCTGTTCCTTAGATGGATGCCCAGGGACTTAACCCCAGGTCTATCTGACCCAGCACATGGCCTTGGGCACTAGAAAAAGTGTGGGTGTACAGTGGGGCATGGTTTGATGGGGGAAAGGTGGGCTACTATAGAAGGGGTGTTCTTTTCTTTTTTCCTCATCCTCCCCTACCCCTCCAGAAGTTGGCCAGACTTCATTGGGAGCTGAAGAGATGGAAAGTCCCTGGGGCCTCTCCATCCTCTCTGCCCTCCCCTGCATCCATCTTCCCTCCAGCCAATCTTCCTCAGTGTATCTCCCGGATCCAGGAGGGTACTGAGGACTCCCCAAATCAAACCCTCCATCCCGCAGTCATTTTTGGTTCCTCCCTCTCAGGTTTTGACCTTTGTGTGGGGTTAGAGGCAGGATGCGCTGAAATCCGCTCCAAAAGCAAGAACAGAGAAGAAACCTTTGCATACACTGGAAACTCCCAGGTTTCCAAGCTAACTTGTAACCCAGCCAAGTCTGTTCAAAAGGCCCCAGCTCCAGCCTTGGCTAGTCACTGCCCGGGATGCAACAGGAAGGAGTCAGCCCTAGCTGAATCTACCTTGATTTTCAAAGGCCAGCTGCTCAAAGGCTGGGAAAGGGATGGGATTTAAAGCACAGGAAGCCACTGCAATAGGGGCAGAGGCTGGGAGAGGGGTAGGGAGCTGGGCAGCCGAATGCAGCCCTGTAACAGGCTGGTGGCCTTCCTCCTTGCACAGGGGTGGCATCTTCTCCCAGACTTCAGTTTCCTCCTGGACTATCTCCAGGAGAGGTAGAGATAAGACAGTGTGAGGTATTGGGCTCACACTTCTGTCCTCTGGACAGAGTCCCCTCTGGGGATAAGAAAGCCCCACTAGACGAGTCTAGGACTGAGAGGTAGGCGACTGCCTCCAGAACTTTCTATCCAAGGAAGGAGGTAGGCTGCATTGGGGCCACAGGACTCCAAACTGAGGTTTCAGGTCCCATCCCTGCCACTCCTCACTAGAAGATAGCAATGCAGGCATTTCAGGGCCTCAGAGCTTTGGGGCCGATGCATGGCACACACTCTGAGATGGAAACTTTTCAGCATACACAGAGAATAGTGGCCTCGCCGCAACCCTCATGGGATCCTAACAAAGGAAAGGAAATGGAATAAAATGCAGGCTTGCCTGATTCTGGAGTAGAGTTTCCTAATTACTTTCTATACCCATTAGCTATATGACATCCCAAATGTCATTAACCTCTGAGCATTGCTTTTCTCATTATCTATAAAAGTGTTTGGTCAGTGGTTTCCAAATGCTTCCAGCCAGGTTTCCCTTCCTTTGAATGAAATGTTACCAGACCCCCACTTAAGCGCTTGTTTAAAGTGATGGGTACACACACAGCTTCTCCAGTCGTCTCCCACTTGGCATTCCACAGCGCCACCTCAGGCAAAGCCCCATCATTGCAGCTGTTAAAAGTACCCACACCCTCGACCTTCTGCTTCAGGACAGGGAAAGGCTAAGCTCCCAATGAAAGGAACATGACCTGCTCCTTCCTGACTCCTCCATGCTCCTCCCCAATGTTCTTCTGAGCCTCCAGTCAGTTACTGGTACAGGTCAGACAGAACCAACTCCAGAGTGGTCCCTTCACTGCTTGGGTAACTCTGGTCCTCCAGGGCTCCTCAGGCTTCCACATATGCCTTCTAGGGACACCTTCCCACCTTCTCCTGAGGTGAGCAGCAGTCAGCCACAGGAATGATGTGCTAGCCCCATGTAAAACTACCTTTTTTGGTGCCCATTCAGAAGACCCTCCTATTGGTCTTGCCTCACTTGGCAATGGAAGGGTAGCTGTCCCCACATTCTGCTGCCTTTAGTACAAGGGCAGGTCAAAGAGGCCCTGTAGGAGAAGTCCAGCTAGGAAATGGGATGCCCTCCTCTCTTCACTGGCACCCGATACCTCCAGCAAGGAGCTGCTTCCCTCACTTGGCTTGGTCTGCAGGGACCCCCCACAGAGGTAAACACCACAGCCCTTCCCCAAGACAAGCAGCCAGTGATGGTTAGGAACCCTGCCTTATCTAAGAAGTTCCCACCCGGTGACAAGAGAGGACTTACCAAAGCCAGAAGAGATTCCATTTGTTTTATAATAAGGTGAGGGGATCATGCCTCAACTTTTGGGCTAAGATCCAGCATAGTGTAAGGTGAGGGAGACTTGGGGCTTTGGTTACAATGTGAAGGTTACAGAAGAGTACCCAGTCAACACTCTTGTCCAGGTGGCTTGTAATGTGTCCACACGGCAGGCCCTTTCTGCAGAGAAAGTCTTTCTAGAGCCCCATGGTGTCTTGAAGTTGGAAATATCTGGAGGAAGCTGGGTTGGAGCCTGGAGCAGGCCTTAGAGAGCTTGGTCACAGCCCTGAAACCCACTCATGCGTTAATCACCAGACCCTTCCATCTCTTCTAACAACTCTGTTTTGCCAGTTAAGATGGAGATGGGTTTATGCTACGGTGAGGTCAGGGAAACGGAGCCGGAGTCCAGTGAAATGAGTAGATACCCATCACAAGCATTGTAGGAGAGCTGGGGTAGGTCCAGCAGTTTGTGGCAGAAGAGAAGTAGGTTCAGGAGGAAAGCACCAAAGAAAAGCTACCCCTGGCCTGAACCCTCATGAAGGCATGCTCCTCTCTTGTGCCCCTGAGCAGGGGGAAGAAAGAGGAACACGGCCTCAGGATCTGCAGCCACCACCCCTGCCAGGACACCACAAGGATGAGCAGGAGAAATCCGTTGGGGAGGAGAGGCCTGCCACAGAGCCCCTCTTTAAGGTCCTGGACACGCCCCTGAGTGAGGGTGATGAGCCCACGACGCTGCCAGCCCAGCGGGACCTCGGGCACACTGTGCAGATGGAGGGCTACTTGGGCAGAAAGCACGACCTAGAGGGGCCCAACAAGAAGGCCTCAAACAGGTGTGTTGGGGAAGGCCACTGGGGAGGCTGAGCAGCTCCAGGGGTCAAGCCACCAGCAGAGCTTTAAGGACACTGGTGTATGTTGGGGAGAGCAGCCATGATGTGTATTATTGGGCATGATAGGAAACGGCTATCTCAACTTTGGTCCTGAGTTCATCAAACACTATGAACTTCATCAAAGATTACCCAGCTCCCCTACTAGGTTCCCCATTTTTAAAGGGATGAAGATGGATGATGGCCACAGCAGGCCTTTTCAGAATGGGTGCTGGGCCTGGCACACGGTAGGCTCACCGTGAGCACTGGCCAGTTATCACAGGAAGCCTTGGTGCTGACAACATGGTCACGAGCAGGCCTCACTTTCACCCATGGGATTTCCCTTTCCTTGCTGTAACCTGGGAGATGATTAGGACCCATGAATGCCACAGATGCCTGTCACAGGACCCTTGCGGGGCCGGTGCAAAGACCTATCCTGTGCACACCACAGAGCCAGTCATGGTCTGCTCCTGCCTGGGTTCCCAGGGTCTTTTCCTTTTTATCAGCATTACAGGGTCTGAGCCAGCAGCCTGTGGCAAAAGAGAAGTGGCCTCAGGTGGAGAGTGCCAAAGACAAGGACATGGGGCAGCACTGGGAGGTGGAAGCCAGTGTCTGCCCTAGGGGACTCAACAAAGCTACTTTGAATGTAAAAAAGGAACAGCTATGTGGGGGACTCAAAGCCCTGAAGAGATTCACTGTTTAAGTGCAGAGTCCAGGGGAAAGGGGAAACTACCATTTACTGTGTGCTTGGCATTCTAACAGGACTTGTCAGATCTTTACATCTGCAGTGGAACACTGCAGTTTCCATTTTCCAGATGGGAAAACAGTACCTCAGAGAGGTTAAGTCATTTGCTCGAGGCAGGACTGTCACTTCTTAGCCACTGCCTTTCTGCAGGCAGAAGGACCCTGGGCTCCATCAGAGACCAGGGCTTTGGGGAAAGCTCTCTGCAGCCAATCTGCTTGAATCAAGCTCTCTCTTTGGCCAGATGGTACTTCTTCCCTCTGCGCCCTCCCAGCTTCCACACCTGCCTTCAAAAGACAGACAGACAGAGGGAGAAGGACCAGAGGCAGGAAAGCTGAGTGCTTCTCAGTGCTCCTTACCATAAAAACGCAGCAACACGCCTCCCACTATCTGTGCAGGAGCTTGGGCAAGCCCACCGTGAGCTCAAGAGCTTCATGTTCTCCAAACACAAGCATGGAGACGAGCCTAGACTTGCAGAAATCTGGTGTTTGAGGGTTTTTGTTTCTTTTTTTCTTAGATGATAGACAGAATCAGACATGCCTCTACTATCAACCTCAAGACCAGCCTAGGCTACAGACTTGAGACCCTGGCTCAAAAAAAAACCCACCACAAACAAAAGAAAAGGGGCTAGGGCAGTATACTGAGTACAATATATATATGTACACACACATACATACATATATTAATCAGAACAAAAAGTCTAATTTCCACACTGATGTATAAATATGCAGAGAAGCTTCAAGAAACAATCAGAATCATAGCATTCGTCTAGCATGGGTTTAGTCCCCAGCACTGTAAAATTTAAATTATGAAATAAACAGTGGCTTAGGGATATAACTCTCAACTGGAGCATTAGTCTACCATATGCAAGGCCCTGAGTTCTAACTCAAGTACCACAGAAGGGACCTTGGAGAGAAGGCTTGCAGTTAAGAACTCAAGATTACTTCCTAGCACCTAAACTCCCAGGGATCTGATGCCCTCTTCTGGCCTCCAAGGGCACCTGCAGTCGTGAACACAAACCACAGGCAGACATGTAGACACACACATAAGTGGCACTCGTCTTTAAGGCGAAAGAGGTGTTATCTTTGTGAGTTTGAGGTATGCTTGGTCAACTTGTTCTACACAGCGAGTTCCAGGCCAGCCAAGATGACAGAGTAAGATCCTGACTCAAAATAAATAAATAAACAAAATAAAAAAATATTTATTTATTATGTATACAACATTCTGTCTGTGTGTATGCCTGC
>LOJH01058211.1:0-11134 GCA_001685095.1 Ellobius talpinus
GTATACATGCAAGCAGAACACTGTATATGTAATAAATAAATAAATCTAAAAAAAAAGAAAAAAAGAAAGTGTAGCCTTGTTGGTGGTGTATAAAGAGACATAAAGAGACAGTTTAAAGTATCAGGAAAAGCCCAGATTACTTTTGTTTTGTTTTCTTAAAGAAAAGAAGGTTTTCATTAGTTTACAGTGGTAGAAAGATGTCAAGGACAAATTCCAGTAACAGAGGGGATGGGCCAATAGAAAGGAATTACTATCCAGAAGGAGAAATCACCTCAAAACACAGCAGAGTGCCAGGGCAAATAGGAACGTAAGTTCACTGAATACAGAGAAGAGTATAGCTACGATTCAGTGGCCAGAGCCTGCGTCAGTGAGCTCAAAACAAAGGTGTGTTAAAATTACTCTGTAGCTTTTCGGAGGCATTGCAGATCCTGTGAAGAATCAGCCTGCCTCCATCATAGGCTAAATGCAATCTAATAGTAAAGACAAATTAGGCTCATTCCTGTTCATGTTTAAGCCTCTCTTTCTCAAGGGTTGGGATATGCCCTACCTGTAACCTAACTACAAATGGCTCTGTACTGTCTGTTCCAGGAATAGCAACCATGTCTTTGTTTCAAAATGCTTAAACCGTCTTGCAACCCTATTTTTGTTTCAAAAGGTTACATGAGCACCTATGACCACCTTGTTATGACTGCCCGTTGTGATTGCCTTCTTTTGCCCACCTGTTCCGGTCTGCTCCTATAACACTGCCTGTTTGCGGCCCTTTGGCAATATCGCAGCCCTGAGCTTTACAAAACCTTGTTTTCCTTATCTCTAATGTCAGCCTCTCCAACTCTTCCTGAGGGGAGGTAGCCCGTGTACATGAATAAAAAGGTTTGCTTTAATTAATAGCTTGCTTTAATTCATTTGGCCATGATGATTTGGGTCAGTGATCTTTCTCCTCCCATTGGAATGAACACCTTCAATAGTCTCAAAACTGAGGTGGCAGTTTGGAAGTGAGAGATGACGGCTACCACCTGAGGTCTTTGCTCTTCGGGTATATTTCTTAAAACACATAAGACCACTAACCAAATCAATGCTATAGTATATTGACTTCATCAATAGCATAGAGGTGGGTATGTTCACACTGAGCAAATGTCTTTGTGCACTCGAATGTGCACATGTGTGCATGCATGCATACACACACACACGTATGGTGTCACTTCTGAATACTCATATTACAACATTCTTAAGTTTATGCTGCCACAAATTTCCCTCAAAAATCAATTACAGCAATTCATTGAATCTTTTATCCACTTAAACAATCCAGGACCATATGAACTGCTATTTTACTACTGTCAGTTTAAAAGAAAAAAAGATACATTTTGGAAGGTTTCCTGAGGTGAAAGTGTAACTCTTATACACATTATGCTAGTAAGAGAGGCAAACTTAGACATCAACTAAGTAAAGACAAATGTTCAGAAATAAGAATTCCACTCAAAAATACACAAAATTTGTAATTATCTTTCCAGTGAAACTTATATTTATACAAAATCAGCCAGGAAAACATCTACAGTATTTAATAATGTGTCTCAAAGCATGTATTAAATGAAAATGGTGGCCCGATAGTAAAAATGCTGATGGTGAGCTTTTAAATGTCTTCAGTGAGAAAAATATTATAGCAACACATAGTCAGCTTAAACAAATCCCACTTGTAAATCCCTCCTGGGAAACTAGTAAGCATAAACATGGAGGAAAACTAACCGAAATCAGATGCAACTAGAGGTTATGAATAAGAGTTTTATGCCGGAGAATTTCTCACTAAGAAAGCATAATTGGAATGATTTTAAAATATAAATACAAGTACTTCACTTGGACTAGCTGTTTTTACACTAACATCTACCCAATCAACCTAAAAATCACATTTTATTTGAGACATGAGAAGGTTGAATAGCAGTATTGAGGGATTCTGGGAACAAGCAAAAATGCCTTTGCAACACCCATGGTGCTCCACGTGACTCCAAAGGAGAGCCCTAGAATTGAAGGAAACAAGAGAGCCAAAGCTCAGAAAGAGTGACAGAGGAATCAGGACCCAGGAAATGCTGCCAATCCAGGCTACTAGGTAGATTAGCTTAAGAATTTTTCAAAGTGCAATGAGCAGAAGGAGGTAATTAATATGTATTTGAATAGTTTCATTGCTTGACACAACATCTAAACCTAGAGTAAAATTTGTATTTGGAAAACAGTCAAACCTTTTATACAGGAATTCAAGGTACACCAAAGAAACTAGAAATCTATTTTAAAGTTACTTTAGATGCATGGCCTCCTTGAAGCTTGTTTTACAGTAAATAATGTGTGTTTTCACTCTCAAGTGAACTGAAATGTTTTCATATTGTTTCACTGATGAGGCAGTGAGTGGGCAGATAAAATTCTTGGTTTGTTTGACCAAGAAGAGTAAAATTGTCCTAGGATCTACCCCCAAACTACTTGAAGTGGCTTCTTCCATCCCATATAAGATTCCTTAGGATATGTTCTCCATCACAACCCTTCTGCTACACCCATCCCTTCCATTCACTGTAATTTCTATCCCAGAATAGGAATTGTAAAAAAGTAATAGGCAGGCCATGCCAACTAGAAGAATAGGTGAGTTATCCCCCTATTCTCATGGATCACCAACCAAGTCTGAACAGATACAATAAAATTGAAATAACCCTGTGTCCTATCAGACAACCATAGATTAAAGGAGGATTTCATCAATAGAAACAGCTGAAAGTCTGCAAGCTCGTGGCAACTGAACTTGCCTCATTGAATGACTACTGGATCAAGGCAGAAATAAACGAACAAATTTAAAACTTCCTAGAATTCAGTGAAAATGAATACATAATGTACTCAAATTTATGGGACAAAATGAAAGTGGTGTTAAGAGAACAGTTAATACTACTAAGTGACTTAAATAATTGGAGAGATATCATACTAACAACTTAACAGCATACCTAAAAGCTCTAGAACAAAAAGAAGCACACGCATCAAAAAAAAGTAGATGGCAGAAAATAATCAAACTGGGAGCTGAAATCAATAAGATAGAACCAAAAAACATTATAAAGAATCAATGAAACAAAGAGTCGGTTTGCTGAGGAAATCAACAAAATAGACAAATCCTATCCTAACTAAGTAATTGGCATAAAGAACACAGCCAAATTAACAAAATCAGAAGTGTATAAGGGGACCTAACAATAGACAATAAGGAAAGTCAAAAAGCATTAGATCATACTTCAAAAGCCTGTATGTGACAAAATTGGAAAATCTAAAAGAAATGGAGAATTTTTTGTAATAGATATCAGTTCCCAAAGTTAAATCAAGAACAGATACAAAGTAAATAGACCTTAAAAAAAACCCTCGGGGACAGATGGTTTTAACTCAATTTCTACCAGACTTTCAATAAAGACCTAATGCAAATACCCTTCAAATTATTCTACAAAATATAAACAGAAGGAACATTGTCAAGTTCAATTTTTGAGGACAGAGTCACCCTGATACTCAAACCACACAGAGATTCAACAAAGAAAGAGAATTACAGACCAATTTGTCTCATGAACATTGATGCAAAAATATTCGGTAAACCAAACTCAAGAACAAATCAATAATAGTATCACCTATGATCAATTAGACTTCATTCCAGAGATGCTGGGATGGTTCAACAAAGAGAAATCTGTCAATGTAATCCACCACATAAACAAATTTAAAGAAAAAAAAGCAAAACACATGATCATCTCAGATGTGGAAAAAGTCTTTGACAAAGTCTAACACCCCAGCATTATAAAAAAAAAACAAACTTGAAGAGATCAGAGCTACAAGAGACATACTTAAGTATAATAGAGGCAAGTCTAACCAATATCAAATTAAATGCAGAGAAAATCAAAGTAATTCCAAAAATCAGAAACAAGATCAGGGTGTCCACTTTCTCCATATCAATTCAATATAGACTTGATGTTCCATCTAGAACAATAAGACAACTGAAGGATATCAAGGGAACTATGTTGTAAAAGAAGTAGTAAAAGTATTGCTATTTGCAGATAACACAATAGCATATATAAATTATCCAAAAATTCTACAAGAGAACTCTTAAAACTGATAAAGACCTTTAGTGAAGTGGCCAGATACAAGATTAATTCTAGAAAATTAATAGCTCTCCTATATATACTAACAACAAATGGGCCGAGAAAAAAATCAGGGAAATAACACCCTTCACAATAGTCACAAATAATATAAAGTATCTTGGAGTAACTCTAATCAAGGAAGTGAAAGACTTCAAGTTTTTGAAGAAGGATTTTGAAGAAAATATTAGAAGATGATGGGATTAACATAGAAAAAAATCACCATCGTATCAAAAGCAATTTACAGATTTAACTCAACCTCCATCAAAGTTCCAAAACAATTCTTTACATTCCTTGATAGAACAATACTCAAATTCATATAAAAACAAACACACAAACAACACTCCAGGATAGCTAAAACAATCCTATACAATAAAAGAACTTCTGGAAGCATCACCATCCCTGATTTCAAGCTGTAATGCAGAGCTGTAGTGATAAGAACTGCAGGAAATTGACATAAAAACAGACATATTGATCAATGGGATTGACTCAAAAGCCCAAAAGTAAATCTACATGCTTATGTACACCTGAATTTTGTAAAGGATCTAGAAATATACAATGCAAAAAAAGAAAGCATCTTCAACAAGATGTGATGGTCTAACTAGATGTTGATATGTAAAAGGAATGCAAATAGATCCTTATCTATCACCCTGCACAAAACTGGTGACCAAGTATATCAAAGATGTCAACATAAAATCAGATATACTGAACCTGATAGAAGAGAAAGTCGGGAATAGCATTGAGCACATTGGCACAAGAGACAACTTCCTGAACAGAATACAAGTAGTGTAGGCAATAAGATCATTTATTAATTATAAATGGAACCTCAAGAAACTGAAAAGCTTCTGAAAGGAAAGGACACTAAAATTAGGACAAATGGTAGCATATAGAATGGGAACTTCCACCAGCTCCATATCTGCCAGGAAACTAATATTCAGACTATCTAAAGAACTCAAGAAACTGGACATCAACAAACTAAATAATCCCACTAAAAATGGGTAAAGATCTAAACAGAGAATTATCAACCAAGGAATCTCGAATGACTGATAAACACTTAAAGAAATGTTCCACACCCTTATCCCTCAGGAAAATGCAAATCAAAACGACTCTGAGATTCCATTTTACTCCTGTCAGAATAGTTAAGACCAAAACCATAAATGTCATCTCATGCTAGAGAGGATGGGAAGCAAGAAGAACACTTGCCCACTGCTGTTGGGGGTGCAAACTTGTATAACCACTTTGGAAATCAACAATTCATCTAACTCAAGATCCAGCTACACCAGTCCTGACCATATATCCAAATGGTGTTCCATCCTATCACAATGACACTTACTCACCTATGTTCCTAGAAGTTTTATTTATGATAGCCAGAAACTGGAAACAACCTAGATGTCCCTCAGCTGAAGAATGGTTAATGAAAATGTGGTACATTTGCACAATGGAGTATTACTCAGATGTTAAAAACAGTGATATTATGAAATTTGCAAGCAAATGATTGGAACTAGAGAATATCATCCTGAGTGAGGTAACCCAAACCCAGAAAGACAAACATGGTATGTACCCACTAATAACTGGATATGAGATGTAAAGTAAAAGATAATTAATCTTTTTGTTGTTGTTACAATCCACAGATTCAGGAGAGACTAAGTAACAAGGAGGATGTAAATGTACAAAAAAATCCTTTGGAAAGGGAAATAGAGTAGGTTTTGTGGGTGGACTAAGGGTGGACAAGGTTGAGAATAGGATGGATCAGATGGAGGAGAAAATACTGGTAGAAATGACTGGAATGGGGGTAGGTTTTTGGGGGTGAGGTACAAACCTTACGCAATGGAAACTCCATGGAATCTATGAGAACAACTCTAGAGAGAGAGTCTGAACCAGTCATGTTCTACAACCAGGCAAGGCCTCAATGTGGGGATTGAGAGGATAACCCAGCCACAAAACCTATAGTTTGTCTTGCTTATAGAGCATTCTGGGACCAGAGCTTAGCAGAATTGTCATCAAAAGGACCATGGAGACTTTCATCCAGCAACTGAATGGGAGCATATGCAGAGACCCACAGCCAAACAGTAGGCAAATCTTGGGAGTCCTGTGGAGGAGAGGGGGGAAGGCTCAGAGGAACCAGAAGAGTCAGGGACACCACAAGAACATGGACCACAGAATCAACTCTCTGGGTTTCAACGGAGTTCATAAAGATCAAGGAGCCTGTAGTGGTCTGACCTCTGCATATGTTATGGTTGAGTAGCTTGGTGTTCTTGTGTGATGCTTAACAGTGGAAGCAAGGGCAATTGCTGACTCTCTTGCCTGCTTGTGGAACCTCCTGGGCTGCTTTATCTATCTTTGATGTGACGGTAGAGCCTGGTCTTATTGTAGCTCATTATGAGGTGAGGAGGAGAGATGGAGGGAGGGGGATGGAAAGGAAACTGAAGTAGGGATATAATAAATGAAAGAATAATAATTTTTTTAAAAAATGTATAAAACAATTATAAATAGATGTAGTAAATATTTGACTATTGTTGTATTCATTAAAAGATTTTAGTAATTGGCATCTTTCTTTATTCTTCTAAAGACCCTAAAACCTTTTATTTTGTTATAAAAAGATAAAAGGAAAGGAAGGGAAAAAGGAAGAAAGAAAGAGTGGTACATGCTGAGCTTCAGCTGTATCTAACTCTGTTTCTTATAGTTAAAATACATCACACATTTAATATCCACAGCAAACCCAAGTAAGGTATAGAGTATCACTTTGGTCATTCAACTAATAGAAAAACAGAGGCACATAATTTAAGGAACTTGTCTCAGCACAACTTAGGTGAACTAGCCTTGACAGACATGCTCTGATCTCTAATGTAGACCTCATGCCCACATGTCCTTTCTAATTATTTTTTACCAGTATAGTGAATCTTTGAAGATAATCGTTTGTTCTCTTTAAACTAGACATTTCCTTGTTTTAGAATATTATTTTAACTAGGCAAAGATATGTTACATTTTTTATGTTGCATTTGTTTAATCATGTAAAGATGTGTTGCTTTGCCTAAGGCATCTGATTAGTCTAATAAAAAGCTGAGCAACCAATAGCTAGTCAATTAAAAGACAGGCAGGACTATCGGCAGAGAGAATAAGTAGGAGGAGGAATTAAGGCTCGAGAAAAAAATGGAGAAAAGAACAGGGAGGAAAGGAGAGAGATGCTGGAACCAGTGAGCCAGGCAGCCACCAGCGATTCAGACACAGAGTAGGACATACAGAATGAAAGAAAGGCAAAAAACTCTGAAGAAAACATAAATGAATAAAAACAGGTTAATTTAAGTTATAAAAGCTAACAAGAAAAGATCCTGAGGTAAGGCTGAACATTCATAACCAATAATAATTTTCTGTGTCATGATTTAGGAGCTAGTTAGTAGGGAAAAAAAAGCCTGCTACTTTCCTCCTCCAACTTGGTGGAGAAGCCCATGAACTCAAAGAGATAAGTGGATCTATTGACATGTGTTTACCAAAGTACAACCTGACTTGGTAGAACCAAGTGTTTTCAATAGCTACTCCTAGAACTACATTTCACTTTAATTTAAACACACAGGAAATAACATATTTAACTATACAATTTCTGAAACAGTAAACCAATAAATTCAGCATTTTATGTCCTCCAGTTTTCATCTTTTGGGAATTAAAATACCACAGTTAGAGTTAAGCAATTAAGTCCCCTCTGTCTAAGCCTGTTAACAGATTGTAAAATGGTCTTGGAGAGCTCCCTCCCTCCCTGAGAGTCCTCCACAGGGAGGCTTCCTGAACTCTTGGATGCCACCTGCTGTACATTTGCTTTGTTGCAGCTTGAAATGCTTGGTAACAGAATCACATGAAAGATGCTGGATTTGTGAAGAAACTGGGAATTCAACACTGCTAGTGGTTATTTGATTAACTCTGGACTGTGACTGCAACATTGAGTGTTCCCACACCCATTAGGCATGACATAACAAAATACAAATACTAGATGACAGACACAGGGTGCTCAACAGTAAAGCATTCGTCTTAGAGGCCACTTGAATATTAAAGACACACTGTTTGAAAAGAGGTGACAATATCCCTGCAGCTGTCACAGGATGGGGCCATGGGCTGAAATAAAGCTCTGTGAACAGATATGGTAGATAGGGGTCTCTTAAAGCACAGATAATTTCAAAAGATTTTTGTCTGTGTGTATTCTCCAAACATATCTGAAAGTTTCATTTGAAAACTATGATTTTGAAAGAAGTATAAGAAATACTTGTGAGCATAAAATATCCACCAAGACTTGCTTTGGTGCACACCTGTCCTTATTATCTCTACAGTGACAGTCTTATCCTGCATACTGTGTTGGGCAGGTCCTTATTTTTTGTTCCATTTTTCCTGTGGTTTTGCTCAGTGCAACATTAATCTTTAACAGTGTCTTGCATAACCTGTATATTTTTGAACCCTGTGTTACACATAAATTGAACTGTAATGTAAATTCCCATTCCAAATATCATTTGTAGGACATATTGATGTATGACCATAAATCCTTTGCTAGACTTGCACACAAAACTATACCAGGCCCTCCTGGGAGACCAATTTCATATCAACATTTTTGAAACATGCTGAAATTACCTAGCAGTTTTGGGCATGCAGTTGTGTGGTACCTCTGCTGCTAGAAGTCGAGAGTCTTAGGAGAGATTTAGCTTCTTTCATAAAGACGCATAGACTAAGGGCAGTTCAGAGCTGACATTAAAGCATGGCTGGACTCTTCCAGACTTGTAATTGTGATCACTGCTAGATTCCTCTGTGTTTAGGTAATAGCCAAAATAATTATAGTAACACTATTTAAAATAAAGACAAGATCTTATCTTAATGCAGAGGGCATGCTACATAAATGTTAGTTACTATTCTTGATTTATTCAACCTAATTTATTGTATCCTTTTAATATTAAAAATTCTATATTTTAAAATGGATATACGGACCATGGGATATTTATCATTGTTGTTGTGATAAGGTTTCCCTATGTAGCACAGGCTGGCCTCAGACTGGTAATCCTGCTTCAGGAACTCTCAAGTGTTGGGTACATAGAAATGTCATGCATCACCACACTTAGCAGGTGGCAGGAGGAATTTCACATTCTTTAAACTCATTGAGCAGTTCCTTGTAAAGAAATAAGCCAACAATTTGTGAGTAGGAAGGACGAATTATTGCTTTTATTCCAAGTTTTGGCTTTACAAAATAGAACTTCCTGTATTAATGCTGATATTCCAAAAGCTTTTGAGGTCTGCATTTTGGGATGAACTTTGTAGGGCACTGGAACTCAGGGCTTGTTTACCATTCTTATGCTGATGCTCAGCACCATCATGACATTGACTTTCTTCCTGACAGACTTCACACTGCTCTGTTCTTTCCTGGTTTTCTGAACACTAAATATTGAAGCAATCTAAGTAGATATCAAATGTAAACTGTTTGATCCATAGCTTTAGGCAGTATTTATATGATCAAGAATATTTGAACTATATTTCTAGCCCGATTTCCGGGAAATGCAGGCAAACATATCAAATGCAACCTTCCTCTGTCCTTACAAGACTCACATTTCCTTCAGCCTCACACAGATACTCCTCACATACTCTTCTCAGGTACAGACAATTGCAATGGCCTCTGCTCAATACCCACACAGTGGCATTCAGGGTTACCCTTGCTTATTCTCCTTCTGTCACCTCTATTACAATTCAGCGAGTACCATTGATGTCCCACGGGTTTCACATTTCTCCCACTTCTTTTTGTGTTAATTGCTACAGCTTGGCTAATTGCCATAATTTCTTAAATTATTACATAATTTATTACAACTTAGTAACACGTTGAACTGAAAAGGAAACTCAACTGACATGTAGCACTTCATTTATTAAAAATATGAGATAAAATTGGTACCATTATTGAAAAAGTTCCCAAAATCACATTATGGCAACAACATTGGTAGTTAAACATCAGCTAGCACTGACTTTATAGTAATGATTAGTTTTGCATTTGTACTATTTAATGCATGCATCATTCACATTATTGATGATTTACTGTTAGACTTTAATGTATTTATGAAATCACAAGTGTTATCCATTTTACTTATAACATAGGAGACTATTGTAGTAGTTCATGCTCATGGGTGCTCTCCCCACATGCCCACTTTATGTTTCATATTTTATTTGTGAATTGCTCAAATATCTTGACTATAATTATCATTATTACAAATGATGAAAATAGACTCTTAAGCCCTTAGTCAAACTGTAATAGCTATTAAGTTACAGAGTAAGATTTACATTCATGTATCTATGATCCTATATTTCTTTGATCTTAGCCAGTCTAATTAACTTCTTCCAAAAGATTTATTATCAGTGAAACTGAGAAAGAGTCAGGGAAGAATGTTTCTTTGCTTTCTTTAAGTTCTCACAGAGCAATGGAAAATGTAGGATTTCTCACATAAAAAAATTAGAATTACCTATTCTTTTGCTTTGTAGATCAAGATTTCTAGTTTCATAGAGAAGGCCTTTCATAAGGAGACTCTCCCTGTTAACAACCTCAAAGTCCTCAATGAACTAAAAGAGGTCATTGTCTAAATGAGAGCCTGTCAGCTATAAGAGGCTGTGACCCATTGATTCATTTGCATGAATAAACTCTTATACTGTTGTTTTTTTCTTTATTGATCTTATTGAGCTATACATTTTTTCTGCTCCCCTCCTTCCTCTTTCCTCCCCTTCAAACCTTTCCCATGGTCCCCATTCTTCCAATTTACTCAGGAGATCTTGTCTTTTTCTATTTTCCATGTAGATTGCTCCTCATTGTTGTCTAGGTTCTCTAGGATTGTGATTTGTAGGCTGGTTTTCTTTCATTTATGTCTAAAGGCCACCTACGAGTGAGTACATATGATATTTGTCTTCTGGGTCTTGGTTACCTCACTCAATATGATGTTTTTTAGATCCATCCATTTGTCTGCAAATTTCAAGATGTCATTTTTTCTGCTGTGTAGTAC
>LOJH01058213.1:0-11440 GCA_001685095.1 Ellobius talpinus
CCATATTATTTACAATACTGTTTGGCCAATAGCTTAAGTGTATTTCTGGCTAAAATCATATCCTAAACTAACCCATCTCTGTTATTCTGTATATCACCACATGGCTATGGCTTACCAGCTAAAGTTCCCAGCGTCTGTCTCAGGGGTGGATCCATGGCTTCTCTCTGACTCTGCCCTTCTTTGTCCCAGCATTCAGCCTAGCTTTCCCTGCCTACCTAAGTTCTGCCTTGCCAGAGGTCCAAAGCAAGTTTCTTTATTCATTAATGGTAATCACAGCACACAGAAGGGACTCCCACATCACCAAATGAAGCCTCAAGTTCCAGGAATGGGTTATATCTAATCAAATCAATGGACAAAGGGGCCCATTAGAACCCCCAAACAATCCAGGCAATTGCCAAGGTTATTGTTTGCTCTCCACAAACTCTTGGCAAGGTCAAATTGTTGTAGATACCATATACACAACACATTGAACACGGAGACATTGAGCTCGTGCCTACCTAGAGCCTTCACCCCTGCTGACTAGTGTTCATGTCGCTGGAAGGCCCACTGCATGCTACCGAAGGAGAAAAGTAAACACCAGCCCACCTACAAACTCTTTGATCTACAATGGTGCTGTGCCTGCACGATGTGCTAGTGCAAGAGTAGCTAGCACAAGCCTCCCTCCCTAAGATGGAATCCATCCCTGACAGCACTCAGATGGTCAAGAACTTTAGATAGGTCAGGAAACTAAGGAAAAAAAATACTACCCTTCTGCTAAAGGAACTTAGCAATAAAATAACTCCCCGAAACTTTCTGGCATATCCATAGATCAGTGTCTCATCCAGCCATCATCAGAGAAGCTTTTCCTGTAGTAGATGGGAGCGATTATAGAGACTCACAGATGGAGAGCAAGAGACCTTGGAACACTCAGTCCTAAATGGGATGCCTCCATCAATTCCCCACTTCCAGCTCAAAGAACCTGGGAGAAGCGGAGGCAGAAAGAGGAGCCAGTGGGATTGGAGGACACCAAAAAACAAGGCCTTTTCAACGGAGCAGGACCAAGGGATACAAAAACTCACAGATACTTGTGGCAATATGTGCAGGGTCTCCACAGGTCTGGCCCCGACTGAGTTCTAGCTTAGGGGAAAGTAGACACAAGCCCCCATCCCTAACCCATAGCTAGCTAACCAATACCTTTTCATAAATGAAAAATTAGCTTTTCTTCAGTGGAGTCTCACTAGGGAAAGAAACCACTCTTAAGGACAGAATCCATGCCCAGCAGACGGCCAATACAAAACCAACTCACAGGCAGCTGTGGATGTTCTTTGTCTTGCAATGCATTGTAGGGCATTTTCTTTTTTCATTACAGGTTCTCTGTGTATATATGATGACTTCTTATTTTGCATCTCTGTGGGATTTCTCTCTGTGTGAAATCTCTGACTATTTTTGTTTCTTGAGCTTTTTCTTTGGCCCTTTTTCTTCTGTTAGTTTGCTTTTCTTCTTGTTCTTCTGGTTTTTCATCTTTATCTCATTTTATTTTACTGTTGTTATTATTATTATATGCCTATTCATAGCCTAATGACAGGGTGAAAAATGTATGAATCTGGGTGCATGGGGAAGTGGGGAGGATCTGAGAGGAACTGGGAGGATAAATCATAACCTGAATATATTTTACCAAAATAATCTATTTTCAATTTTAAAAATAAAAATCAAAAACCTGACAATGTCTCAGCCCCAATGGAGGCCTAGCAAATCAGAATCTCTAGGTCAACCCATGGGTCCCAATTTTTACAAGGCTGTCAGAGGTACCAATGCGCCCAAAGAGTGGATGACAACCTTATGGAATGGGCCAGGGAAGGAATTCTATAGATGTTTACCTCTGCTGTGGATGGAGCAGCCACACACAAGCCATCGGCAACTAAGCATCACTGTGTTCCATACAGCCTTGTCCATCACAGCAGCAGGCCGGCCGGCTGACTGTGGCCCAGGACGGAGCTTGGCTGACTCTTGCCTCACCCTGATAGAGCTCCTCCGGACTGGTCTGCATCCTTAATGTCTTCCTTGGAAACCACAAACTGAAACCATTCTGATTGGGCGCTTTGTTATTAGTTGTGTCTATATTTATAGAAAATCAACTTAAAGTCTTGTAGATTTTTCTTATCTATAGGTTTCCACTGTTTGTGTGGTGCAGCTCTCTCCTACATATAAACCCTCTCTGTTCTTACCTCCAAAGTAATGTCGTAGCTTTAAAAGTGAGAATCCTTTATGTCAGGCTTATGATACCATGGCAAGATAGTCTTCCAGCTCTACCTCATGGTGTGCTACCCTCATGGTTCCTTTCTTGGAAAGTTTTACAGTTTTTGGGTTTTTTAGGAGTTAAGTTGATCCTGTGGCTTGTTTATAATTTTTTCTTTCTATATATGAATAGATGTTTTTTTCTAACTTTGTGACAGACAGTTTTGAAGACATCATAGGACAACAGAGGTACACTGGTAAAGACATTCCTCTTGCCCAGAGCTTATGGGCTGTTTCTTATCTTCTGCGGATTTCTGGCTATGGCATTTTTCTTCCACTGATGACCCCAAGTCTCATGTCTTCCTCTTTATTCTGTTTCCTCAACATTTGGATAGGTTTTTTCTTCCTTTTTGAAAATAATTTTACTATTTTTTAAGGGAAAATGGTATATTCTAGGTGAATTTTTTTAAATTTGTAAATCCTGAAACATTCTGTATCGTGTCTTACATTTAATAGTTTGGCCAGATATAAAATTGTAAATAAGCAGCAATTTTCTTCATGAGAATTTCATATGTATCGTTTTACTAAGCTTCTTACATTAATCTCAAAGTACAATATTATTCTGAATGTTAATCCATCATTTATAAAATAATTTCATTCTGAAAGTCTTTACGTCCATCTCTTTAACCCTGATAGCTACAAAATGTGCAAACCACGCTATGTATTTGATATTGGTGACTGACCTACTGACAAATATTCTTCCCCTAAGGAAAATTTTGTTTCATGATTCATTGGGTGATATTATACTTAATTCCTATTTTTTTCTATTTAGATAATTTATTTACATTGCTGCACTTCTGAATTGGTTCTCAAAGTTTTATATATTTTTATTTATTTTCTTTCCATTCCTGTTTGAAAGTTTTTGCCACCCTTAACTTTCACTTTATTGAACTTTACATATTTATGTTTACATATATCTAACATTTAAAAATTTGCTTTTTTCTTTTTTTATTGCCACAAGCTATAATATCTTTTTTGATATCTTTTAGGGTATTAAGAGTAATTCTCTTGTCCGACAAGATGATACAAGTTCATACTATTGTTCATTTATTACTTTGGGATTGAGATAGGAGGAATAAAGAATTTAAGTCCAGTCTGGGGTACATATTAAGATCCTGTTTTTTTGGTTGGTCTTTTTTGTTGCTATTGTTGTTGTTTTAAGATAAAACAAAACCTAAAATAAATAGTTCTGTTTGATGTATTGTACTGCTTACTAAACTGACCCTATTTATCTATATTTCTTTTCTGTTGTTTTGCTCCTTTTCTTATTTATTTCTTAGAATGAATTCCTAGTGTATTACCTGCCAAATTCTTTGGCTTGCCTACTCATATTCAAAAGAGAAAGTTGACGACAAGCCACAATTCTCGGAGTGAGCTTTGCCAATGCGCTTTGTGCTTAAAGTCACCAAACTGGGATATTGCCATGTGGAACTTCCCTGATGTCAAATTCCTCAATAACCCCATTAGAAAATCTTTCCCATATCTCCCCAGGGTGAGGAAAAAGGCAGCTGAAAGTCTTCTAGTATTGGATGAATAGCTAAGGCTGGGTTGTTGATGTGAAAATATCCTAAGTATAAACCCGTCAATTCTTGTGTCCCTTACTCAGCTCTCCATTCTGAAGGATTCTTCAAAGAGCAGACCTATTTTCCTTATCACATTTGACTCATAATAACCATGGGATATAATGGGGACAGTAAGTTTATAATGAGAAAAAGAGTAAATTTTGCTTCTTATGTGGAATATCAACCAGTTCTCCTTCTAGGTCATACTTCCGCTTTCCAAGCTAGCCAGAGCTTCTGCTCTCTGGACAGTCCAACAAGCTCAGGGTTCCTGCTTCTCCTGTTTACTTTCTTGAGACACTGAGCAGTTGGCTTTTTGCTTCACTGTGCACCTGCCTTCAAAAGAGTTGTGACCTTCTACAAGGATGACCCCAGCTAAGACTCCTAACAATAGTGGAGAGGGTGCCCTCCTTCCCCAGTAATCAGATTGGTGACTACCCTAATTGTCATCGTAGAACCTTCATTCAGTAACTGATGGAAGCAGATGCAGAGATCCACAGCCAAGCACTGGGTTGAGTTCCAGGAGTCCAGCTGAAGAGTGGAAGGGGGGGTTATATGGTCAACCCACAGAGACAGCTGACCCAAGCTTCTGGGATCTTAAAGACTCTAGACTGACAGCTAGGGAGTCTGCATGGGACCAATCTAGGCCCTCTGTATGTAGGTGACAGTTGTGTAGCTTGGTCTGTTTGTGAGGCCCCTAGAAGTGGGACCAGGACCTGTCCGTAGAGCATGAGCTGGCTTTTTGGAGTCTATTCCCTATGGTGGGATGCCTTGCTCAGCCTTGATGCAGGAGGGAGGAGCTTGGTCCTGCCTTACTTTGATATGCCATGCTTTGTTGACTCCTATGGGAGGCCTGCCCCTTTCTGAGGAGTGGATGGGTGGATGAGGGGGGATATAAAGGAGGTTGGGCTAATGAATGGGAGGAGAGGATGGAGGGGAAACTATAGGTGGTATGTATGTAAACTAAATTTCAGAAATGTAATATAAAAAAAGAGTTGTTGCCTTCTTTTGCCTGTGATAAACATCATCTTGTTCTTGTTCTTTCATGAGTTTTAGTTCTTATTCATCTTATTGACTGGTTAACCAGTGCTTGATAATTGGGAAAACACATCACTATATTTCTCTGGAATTTCATTAAATTAAAATCAAGATAAGTTGTCTTTAGCAAAGTTTGGAAAGCCTAGGTTAGATGAGTCCTAGGCAAGATTTCATATCCCTTTACCGCTAGATTCTTTAGAGGTATAATAATATAATATAATATAGTAATAATAATAATAATGACTCAAGTTGTTAGCTAAAATAATGTTTTGTCAGCAGATGTCAGAATTGTTAACCCTAAGTGGCAAAGGAGAGAAATTATTGGGTTCAACTGGAATTGACCAAAGAGGAGAGTTGACCTGCTATAATGTTTCTGCAATAGGCTATGTCAAATGCTTTCTACAAATAGATGAAAGGTAGACAGACAGATAGATAGATGATAGATAGATAGACAGACAGATAGATAGATAGATAGATAGANGATAGATAGATGATAGATAGATAGACAGACAGATAGATAGATAGATAGATAGATGATAGGTAGATAGATAGACAGATACATACCTATATATAAATAGACAGACAGATAGATCACAGGTGGTAAACAATAGATGATTAATACATGGTTACGTGATAAATACATATCTATAGATGATAGAAGAAAAAATGGATAGTAGATAATAGAGGAATGATTGATAGATGAAAGATAAAAGAAAGACAGATAAGAGAGTAGATAATAGATGTGGCTTGTCTTAGGCACTTGAAAGGACCCTGAAACACATCCCTTGCCATGTGTTTACTTGAGGAGCACAGCCTGGAGAGGGAACTCCGAGCAGAGCCTGCTTGGAGATAAGGATCCTGCTCCTCTGCCTGGAGGACTGAGAACTGCTTACATTGTGCTGCCCTCAAATGTAATCCAAACAGCAAAACAGGCCAGGTTTTTAGAGAAAACACTCTTCACTCCCCTTGAAGGCAATTTAGGGACTCCATGGTTGGTGTGGCTAACAACCACAATAAATAAACAGGACCTGGAAAGGATAAAATCTCAAATGTCTTGTAATAGAAAACAGACTTTTTCCTGCCTTTCTAGGACTGATTTAGGTCCTGGAGTAGAATGCCCACAGACAGGCATGATAGGCATAGCACTTATTTCCCAAGGTACCGTAGCTTAAACCTCTCTGTTCATTTAATGCACTGATTCTAGATAATGCCATTTAGTGCTTCTCCAATGCTCCAAGAAAATACCTGTTTTTAAGCAAAAATGCTCAGCTTAGCACAAATCCTCTCAATTACTTTTACTGCTGTTCCCAACAGAAAAGGCAAGTGGCTGTATCCTGTTCTGTCTGCCTGGTGATCTTGCATCCTGCCTTGTATTTAGAGCATTCATTGCAAATATTGTGAATAAAATTATGTTTACCTCAAACTAAACAGTGCCACAATGGGAGAATCCAATGTGGCTAAAAAGTTGTATATCTTATCCCTTTGCAATTCAATTTAGGAACAAAGGAAATAGAAGAGAGCTGTTTAGGAAAGAGACGCAGTCAAGGGTATCCGTAGACCGCCAAGTGAGCAGAGAAAGAAACCCGAATGGCTCCTTCTGCAGCAGGAGAAATCATGTGATATATTAAAGACCCTTTTCCATGCATATTCAGAATGTGCTTTATATTCCTTTTTAGGTCATTTTTGCAAGATCCAATCTGTTAACCACAAAGTGAAAACAGGATTTCCAGAAAAGAAGACAGAATTATACATGTTAGAATCCATGAAAGTTGAAGCTTTTAGTTCCATAAATTAGGGGATCAGCAATGTAAACATGGGGTTTTGGGCCTCAGGACTTAGCCCACTGCTGCCGCACATGCAAGCTCACAAGCACTGAGATTCAGGGTTCTCCTGTGATGCTTTCCCACAGATGGAGAAATGCAAACAGCAACAGGGAACTGCTTACAAGATCGTTTCCATACAACCCCAGCAGAATGACTACACAGAGACAAGGTCTGGTTCTCAAGATGAAGCAGGTGACCAGTGGCTGTTCAAATGGCTTCTCGCTGACTTTGAAGGGGTTTGCCCTATGGAGTCTCCACACTAGATAGGAAACCCTTGGCCAATCAGGATCTTGCTGTCCACTGAGGAGAAATAGATAGTAGATGATTGACAGATGATAGGTAAGTAGGTATGTAGGTAGGTAGGTAGGTAGATAGATAGATA
The DNA here is from genome assembly GCA_001685095.1 of Ellobius talpinus. Lineage (NCBI taxonomy): Eukaryota > Metazoa > Chordata > Mammalia > Rodentia > Cricetidae > Ellobius > Ellobius talpinus. Next base: position 7,077 of record LOJH01058213.1, read on the forward strand.
GATAGATAGATAGAAGAAAGATAGAAAGATTGATAGATAATAGATAAATAGATGATTGATAGATAAATAGATGATAGATCGATAGATGATAGGTAGGTAGATATAGGATAGATAAATAGATGATAGACAGCTAGCTAGCTAGATAGGTAGATAGATGATTGATTGATAGATAGATAGATGATAGGTAGATAGATAGATAGATCAATCATAGGTAGGTAGATAGATGATAGATAGATAGATAGATAGATGATAGATTGATAGGTAAATAGATGATATACAAATAGATGGATAGATAGATGATAGGTAGATAGATGATAGATAGACAGACAGACAGACAATAGGTAGATGATAGACAGATTGATAGATAGGTATATAGATGATAGATAGATGGATAGATAGATAATAGACAGACAGACAGATAGATACTTGCACTGTTCTGCTTTTAAGTGTAAAACAAACAGCAATAAAGCTGTGATTTTTAAAGGATGGGTGATGGATATCTAGACAGACAGACAGGCAATAGGTGACAAGTGGACAATAGGCAGATGATAGATGATATAGAAATGGACAGAGCTACGGAATAGTAAGTTGCTAGATATAGGAGTCTAGGAAGTCATGTGTGAACATAAGGAGACCTGAGGACGGAGACGCAGGGAATCTGTTACAACAGCGATGAGATGAGTCCCTGGAGAGACAACTGTGCTCCCAGAGCCAGTTCAGGAGCTTCTTCAGCTTTCAAATTCCTGTGCATTTTCCCTTTCTTGCTTTGATCATTTACTTTTAATTTTTAAGTTATGTGTATATGTGCATGTGGGTGGAAGTTCAAGCATGGGCCAGAAGAGGGCAGCAGATTCTCTGGAGCTGTGGTTAGAGGAGGTTGTGGTATGCTTGAGGTGAACGTTAAGAACTGAGGTTCGCTTCAGGAGCAGTATGAACACTTAACTGTTGAGACGGCTCTTCAGTTTCTGTTTTTCCTTTATTAAAACAAGCATCCCCATTCCATTTAGTCTTACTCAGAGAAGCCTTACTCCCCCAGTGCTAACTCAGCCCTTCTAGTAGAAGACACCCAGTCTTCAGTTGGCTGGGATTGGACCATGTATGGCATGGCATGTTGCATGTGAATATTGTGATTAATCCAGTACTGACTGGGATTCCTAAATGTCTGTTCGTGATGGACACAGTGCTCAAAGAGAGCTAGGCAAAGGGATAAGCTTGAGGCTCTCAAGCATGTGTTGTTTATAATTTCATATGTGTACTATAGACAGATACAGCTATAATTAACTGATTGTGTTTATATTAGCCATTTTTATTTTTAAAATGATCTTCTGAAAAATGTTTTTGTATTCAGTTTATGAGAGGAAAATTAATAGAACAGGAGTCATTATCAGTTTCCCATAGCAGTGAATATAAATAGCAAGGATTGAATATTTATTTAGCATTTGAAGATTATACCATACTTACAGCTTGAGGGGAAATATCTACTCTGGGAAGTGAAATGTAAGTATAGAAGGATTTTAAACAAATTGAGAATCTACTAAGTTCTAAAGACTAGAGCTTTCTAACTAGTGTTCCCAAAACAGATGAGAGGAAGTACATCTGTCAAGTTGATCTCCTCAGCCTCTCATGGCTTGGCGAGCCCGAGAGGGGAGAGGTGGAACAGAGCACAAGACTCAAGTATCCACCTACTATTGGGTTCGAGGTTTAAGGCAAGAGATCTAAAAATGATGCTGACTCTGAGTCAAGGCCTAAAATTTAGGTGGGAAGCACTGTGCTAAAGGTATACAGTCTTTATATGGAAGGTATAAACCAAATAAACAGATATAATATATGTATATAAATCTTAGATGAATAAAAGCCAGACTATAAATCCTCAACTTACCGCTGTATGCATTCAGTCTTTTAACAGGATATTTTATTCTTTGCAGGTTCTCATCTGGGGTTTTGCACAGTAGAAAACATTGGGGTGAGCTTTGAGAGCACAGCTGGACTGATCCAGGGGCCCTTCTATGTCACTTCCAAAGTTTCCACCTGGCCAGATCCTGCTCATCCTTCCTGATGGTCTGGCCTTGTGAGTCTGCCCTTCTAAACACTTTCCTCCAACTCCCTAGAATTAGCCCAGGTGCCACACCCAGTGCTCATCCTAGTCTGTCCACTCCTGTCTGCTCAACAACCAACCTCTCTGCTTCCTTCAGGATCCTCCCTGCCTGCCCCACAACCCACAGGTTCCTCCAACATCACATCCAACCTCTTCACAGAGAAAAATCCTGTACATCCTCCTCCAAGGTCTAGCCTAATGAGTCTACTAAATCCTTCCCTCCATGCATTCTCCCCAAACTCCAGATTTACCCCATACTCCAGACTTGGATAGGGACATACATCCTACATACATCCAGTCTTGTGTCTACTTGACTTTATCTTAAGCCATTTTCAAACTCTAGGCCCAACTTGAGCTACACATCTCTCTTCTGCCTGAAACTGCTCTATCCAAACTAGGCACAGAACAAAAGAAAACCACATCATGAAAATACAAACAACATGATCAAGCCAACATCCCCCTTCCAAAACCTTCCAGTTTTATAGATATGTTTAACAATGATAATTATCCAGATGAACTCTAGCGCATAGAGTTTAAAAATAGCAACAAATTTTAAAAGATAAGTCAAGGTGCTTGAGGAAAGAATTGAAAGACAATGAATGCCTGAGTGATATCAAGAAAACACAATAGTGGAAGGGACAAAGACAATCCAGTATTTGAAACTGGAATTTAATAAAGATATAGGAACATTGAAAAGAATTCAAGCTGAAAACTGAAAACCCCAAAACCTAACTCCAAAACTCAAAGGAAAGCATTGTAAGTAGACTGAATCAATCAGAAGTCACAAAAGACCAAACTTTCAAATTATATGCATATATGAGAAAGAAGAATCCCAAGTCACTAGCACAGACCAGATCTTCAACAAGATCATAGAAGAAAACTTTCTGAAATTAAGGAAAAACATGTCTTTACAAGCACACAGAACACCAAAAATACACAAGACCAGAAAAGAAAATCCCCACAGATGATCATAGTTATAATAGTAAGAATACAGAATGAAGAAAGTATATTAAGAGCTGTAAGAGAAAAATTTCCACAAGTCGCATATAGAGGAAAACTCATCAAGAAAACAAGCAATTTCTCATTGGACACTTTGAAAGCCAAAAGCAATGCATTCCAAATCTTAAAAGATTATGATAGTCAACTTAGATTAATACACCCAGCAAAACTATCTGACATAGTTGAAAGAGAAAGAAAAACTTCCCATGATATGTATACAGTCTTAAAAAAATTACATCCACAAATCAAACATACAGAAAATAGAGGAAGCAATATTTTGGGTTGAAGAGAAGAATGGGCACAGTCAAAAGAGTACAGAAAGAAATATGAAGCCATAATTATTAGAGCTCAAAGTATCACTAAGAACACAAACAATAATACTAAAATAATCAGCAATACAATGACAACAATTAATATGTATTTCAATAATAACTAAAAATTTATAGCCTCAATTCTTCAATCAAAAGACACAGGCTGGCTGAGTTGATCAAGAAACAAAATCCATAAGAAATACATCTTAGATTTAAAGATAGTCATTGCCTTAGAGTAAACGAATGTAAAAAAGCAAGCATTTCAAACTAAAATTAACCAGAGGAGACAAAGAGAGACACTTTATTCTAATCAAGGGAACAACAGTTAACCAAGAAAACATTACTATCATAAACATATGTATCAAATTCTTGTGCTTCTAATTTCATAAAATTGTACTACTGGCTTTAAAGACACATATTAGTATCAACCTATTAACAGTAGCTAATTTTAATATTCCATTTTCTCCAAAAGACAGATCATTTGAATATAAAATAAATAGAAAAACAATAGAATCAAATAAAAATATACATCAAATGGTTTTAATACTATCTCCAGAATACTATAGTTAAACACTAAAGAATACTCATTCTCTGTAGCCACATACGGATGCCTCTTTAAAACAGGCCACATCCTGAGATGTAAAACAAATCTTTATGAGTTCAAAAAGACTGAACTAATTCTGTTTATCATATATAACTAAAATGCAATAAAACAAATTTGATAGCAAACAAATCTCCAAAACTCATGGAGATACAAAGATTAATTCATTAATGAATGATGAGTGAGTCAAAAAATAAATCAAGAAAAAAATTTAAAAAATTCTTGCAATTAAATGAAAATGCAAACACAGTACAACAATACCTCTGAGACAAATTGAAAGCAGTCCTATGCAGCCTACAGAATAGGAAAAGATATTCACTAACCCCACATCAGACAGAGGTCTGATCTCCAAAATATA
>LOJH01058214.1:0-11440 GCA_001685095.1 Ellobius talpinus
TGTGAGAGGTCCTTCTATCTATGTGTTGCTTTTATTGGTTAATGAATAAAGAAAACTGCCTTGACCTATAGCAAGGCAGAATTTAGCTAGGTGGGGAAAAACTAAACATAATGCTGGGAGAAAGAAGGCAGAGTCAGGGAGAAGCCATGTAGCCCCGCCAGAGACAGATGCTGCTTGGAATCTTGCCAGTAAGCCACAGCCACATGGTGATACACAGATTAATATAAATGGGTTAAATTAATATGTAAGAGTTAGCTAATAAGAAGCTAGAGCTAATGGGCCAAGCAGCAATTTAATTAATACAGTTTCTGTGTGATTATTTCTGGTCAAAGGTAGCCAGGGCAGCTGGGAACCAACAAGCAGCCCTTCTTCCAACAGTAGACCAGAGTGGCTGCAGACTTTCAGGAACTCCCTGTCTTCTGTCTCTGGAGTGCTGGGATGACTGGCATGTGCCACAAATTGTCTTCTCTCTTAAAGTTAACAATTTGTCTGAAAAGGAAATGTGTACTATCAGAGAGTGGAGCAGATATGTGGGGTGCAAGCACCTAATGCTCTATCAGAGCTGGAGTAATCAAGATATTTTTCTGTCAACACTGGAGACACAAGAAAGTTCATTTTATCTAGGTGGAACTTAACGCAAGGAAGCATTAAACTAATTTTCAACTTAATCCACATAATAGTTATGTGTCTGTGGCACATTTTAATGATAAAGCATGTCCAGAAAATATCTCAGAGTTGGGTGTGGTGGTACATGGTGGCTCAGGCCTTGAATCCCACCATGTCCGACTACATTTTGTTTTTTGAGGCAGGGTTTCACTCTGTAGCTCTGGTTGTCCTGGAAGGGAACTAGCTCTTGTAGACCAAGCTGGCCTCGAACTCACAGAGATCCACCTGCCTCTGCCTCCCGAGTGCTGGGATTAAAGGCGTGTACCACCACTGCCCGGTTCAAGCTTTTATTTTTAATGATGTGTATGTGTGGGTCTGAGCATATGGATGCAGGTAAGAGGTGTCCTGAGTTGGCACTGAGAAGTGCACTCAGATCCTCTGTAAGAGTAGTAAGTACTCAACCACTGAGCCATCTCTTTAGTCCCTATTTCCTTGATAGAAATCAGTGCACATATAAATGCAACGGCCACTTATCAATGTTGGGATTTAAAAGCACCCTATCAAAATGTTCAAAAGGATGCATGCCAAACGTTTCAGCAGCTGCTGCCTTCAGCTAGCTTTACATACTGGGTTTGGAGAGAAGAGGCATATTCATTTGTTGGGATTTGTTTGGCCTCATGTAGCCTGGCTGGCCTCATGTTCACTATGAGATCTAGATACTCCCAAGTGCAGGGGTGACAGGTGTGGGGATCATGCATGGCTTCCGGTTTCTCTGCAGCTGTCTTTTAAGGACCAAATGCTTGAGTTAGGGATGGAGTAGTCAATAAAATCATCTATCGCTCTTAGTGCTTCGTAAACACTTTCTCCTGGCTAGACTGTGAATTCCATCCAAACCGTGGACCATGTATTCTGCATTTAGTACAGCATATAATCGCTACCCAATAATTAACAGAATGAATTTATAAATGATCTAATCTAAATACAGTTACTGGGATTTTGACCATGACCACCAGGTGGCTCTCATTTCCGAAAGTCTCAGCAATTCCCTTGGAAGTGAAATTGGCTTGGGGGCCCTAAGAAACTTCAATGTGCCAAAGGATCCTCCTACCAATGCACACTCATTTATTCTTTTTAAGACATGGCTGTTCAGGAACTCACTGTGTAGACGAGGCTGGCTTTGAACTCACAGAGATCCACCTGCCTCTGTTTTCTGAATGCTGGTATACACAATTGTAATTTCTGCTTTTAAAACAATTTAAAGATTTTTATTTTATGTGTATGGGTGTTTTACTTGCATATATGTCTGTGCACCACATGCATGCAATGTTCTTAAAGGTTGGGGACAGGAAATTTATAGAAAAAAATCACAGGAAAATTAACGTGTATGCATCTAAGTTTTGTCTCTGTGTGTAGAATTACTTCATAAAAAGAACATTTTTTTGTTTGTTTTTCTAGACAGGGTTTCTCTATGTAGTTTCCCTGAAACTCGAGTTAATAGTTGTGAGCTGCCATGTTGGTGCTGGGAATCAATCCAGGTCCTCTGAAGAGTAGCAAGTGCTCTTAACCACTGAGCCATCCCTCCAGACCCTCCTCCCATTTTTTTGATATATAATCTTGCTATGCGGCCCAGGCAATGGTGCACATCTTTAATCCTAGCACGCAGGAGGCAGAGACAGGAGGATCTCTGAGTTTCAGGAGAGTAGGGTCTATAAACAGTTCCAGAACAGCCAGGGCTGTTACAGAGAGAAACTTTTTTTTTTTTTTAAAATCACATAATCTTCCTGCTTCAGCTTCCCAGAGTGCTGGGATTACAGAAGTGTACCACCACACCTTGCTTTAGTTATCTTATTTTTTGTGTATGTGTGCGGGTAAAAACCATGGTGTGTAAGTGGAAATGATGATCCTTGGAAGTCATCTCTTGCCTTTCATCATGTGGTACCCAGGAATCGAACCTTAGTCATGAGAATTGGCAACAAGCACCTTTATCTGTTGAGTCATCCCATTGGTCCGGCAGCTCACCTTTTATGTTCAGTCTTCAAACCAACAGTATCAACACTGCCAGGCATGTTACTTGAGTACAGCTTCTTTCCTAGACCCAAACTCAAGGCTTAGGGCAACTCCATTGCAAGCAAGAGTTTGTAAAACCCACCTCAGGTTTTCTTAGCCAAGGGACTGAGGACAATGCTGGGGGATTTTTTTCTAACCTTTCACAACATCCTCTTTTTTAGCCTCCACAGTAGCAGGCATCATTCAGGCATGGGGCTGGGAGTTGCAAGGAAAAGCTGTACATTGAGGACTGCTTTGGCAGGATCCCTAAGGCTTCAACCATCTCCCCTTCCTTGTACCTTAGGAGCCCACAAGCCAGGTCTGGTTCTCAGACCTGACTACACAGTAAAATACCTTGGGGGAGCTTAAAATGGTCCACACCAGAACTTATGTCCCTGAGTTCTGGTCCAGTTGGCCTGCACATTGAGTACTCCTAACTCCAAGTTGTTCTGTCCCCAGCATTGATAACCAGCGCCAGACTGTACAAATGCAGAATCACAGGAAAATTACATGTATGCAGTCAAGTGTTGTCTCTATGCATGTAGGATTACTTCATATAAAGAACTAAGTGATTGTCTTGTTTTTCTAGACGGCGTTTCTCTGAGTACTCGTCTATCCTCAACTCCCTCAGTACCAGGCTGACCTTGAACTCAGAGATCTGCCTGCCTCTGCCTCCTGAGTGTTGGGATTAAAGTCCCATACCACTACTGCCTGACTTTTATATTTTGAGGTCTTAGTATGTAGACCGGTGGCCTGGAATGAACTTGCTCAGATTAAAAACCTATACTGTCACACCTAGCTAAGCTTCCATCTTCACCAATTCCATCCTTCATTTTCAGAGATGTCACTTAACACGAACTGATGGCTAGTGCAATGGTTTTCCAGTGACCAAGTGTGATCCTTCTCAAGGAGTCTGGCTAACAAAATTTGCTCATGCTTACTGTTCTCACTCCGAGTCTATGGTGTGCTCCAGAAGCTAAGTGAAATGGTGTCATCATTCTGACAGTGGATCAGATGTGTGCCTATTAGTCTTAAAAAACCTTTCATTTCTACTCTGATAGGTATCCACGTTTATAGCCCAGAAATACTCCCTTGGAAATGAAGTGCAAAGCAGTTCCAGAGACAAAGAGCTTGAGAATCTCTGGCCAGGACCACTGGACACAATCGTTTTGTTTTTCCTTTATCATTTGGGCAAGAGAAGACTGGCCTAATTTATTGCTTAATCAGTCCTTCAACTGTTGGGAACATCTGGGCAGCAAGCTTTTGTGAGCCCTTCTAAACAACACAACAAAAAAAGAGGAAGTGGTTATAAACCCAAGCATAAAACTATCTGCTCTGACTTACTCCACAGACGCCCTACTAGGAAGGATCATAGAAACTCAGATCTCAGGCCACTTCAAGCGGGGATCCCCCTCAAACCCACACCCATCTGTGAACCATGATGAATGATAGCTCCCTTCCCAATCATCATGCAATCCCTTAAATAAGAGACAATGGCACAAGACTGTCATTCACTTTTCCGCATACTTTATTTGTTACAAACATACAATTTTTTTAAATATAGACTGTAAAACTCCATTTGCAAAAGTCTGCTATTGGAAGGAGTGCACACCAGCAGGAAGGATTCTTAAACTTTTTATTTCTATGAGTTTTTCTGTCAGTTTTGCTAGTTAGTGGTAAATACGGGACCCGCCATTTTACAGACCTGTCTGAAGCTTCTGGCTGTATTCACATTGCTCTTTGAAGCAGCCCTGCTTGTCTCACAATTCATCAGAATCTGAGCTTCAACCTACAGGCGGTGAGGTCACCAGCCCGTCTGGACTCTGCTTTGAACAGTTTTCAGGAAGTGTGGTTTCTGGATGGGTACTGCACTTCATGGATTGTTGAATTGCCCATGCAGCTGTGTTTGTTAAAGTGCATTCTTCTTTTAAAAAATAAGAGGAATAATCTTTACTCTTTAACCAAGGTACTTAAAAAAATGAACTTTTTGGTCTCTCAGCAGATATTTCCCAAATTGATCCTACCACTACAAATTTTAGTGTTCTATTTACAAATGTTTATAGGGTTCTGGGTGGAGGGGACCTTATAAAATCAAAGGTGCAGCTTCAATTGAAGCAGAAACCAGCTCTACAAATCCATACACAGGCATACACACTGGTTCATGATGCATAACAACATGTTGGTATTTACACAGACTAAAGACATTCCAAACCCTCTTTAGAGTAATTTCCAACCTAAGCTAATTGTACATCTAGAGCAGGAAGCTGTTTCCTGCTCTCAAGATTTGGCTTTAACTCATTCAAATGACTTCTGTAGATTCCAACTAGGACATCAGTCCCAGCTTTGGAGTGAAGAGCCTAGCTTAACAGAGCCACCGGGAGACAGGACACAAAGTGTGTCACCTGCACTGTACTCACAAGACTGGAAAGACATCTGCATGAAGATTCACAAGAGTAAACGCCTAATACGACTGCTCTAACTTCAGAAAAAAATAAAGTTCAAATACACTGACAATCTCAATTTCAGATATCAAGGTCACGTTAAAGTAACTAAAATATATTTGCCTGCCACCAAAACGCACAAAACCACAGGCTCTTTGTGGAAAGTAAGTCACGGTGGCCTACAGCCAAGTCTCTAGACTTTTTGCCCAACCTCCCGACTTTTCAGACTCCTGAGCGCTTTGGTTCAACAGATAGTGATGTGGGCTTGGAGAAAAGGGTTTATTATAAAACCTCCCCAATACACTGTGCTCAGGGATATAATTCTGCTCATAATCTTGGACTTTCCTGCATCTGTATTTCTCTAAGACAGACATTTAAAAGGGAAGAAACAAACTTCTTGTCACTCTATTTCCAAACACTAAGATTTACTAACCATCGTGATCTTGCAACACAGGGCACAAAATATTTTGCCTTTAAGAAATAATAATTTTGTTGAAAAAGTTAGCACTGGAGAGTTTCTGAAGGTGGGAAAATGGACACACCTGTGCCTTCTGCACTTCACTAGTGGACACGGAACAGGGCCTACTGCTTTCTCTCCAGAGCTCTGGACCATATTCCAGAGCACAAACTGATTCTTCTTATCCACGCCAGTGGGTAGTAATGTAGTGGACATGAAATTTGATAATAGAACCTCATGTTTATAGTTAAAAATCTTTCTCCAAAGTGTTAGAATCATGAAAAGGCTTTAACTTCTAACAAAGTTCTCTTCTATTAGAACTCCTACTGAAACTACAAATATGGCATTTACTGTTTTAACATGGCTCTCTCTACCTATCCCAATTGGAATGTCCAATTCAAGAGGCATTTGATTTTTTTAAATGAAAGTAAAACAGGTGGTTACATGATTACATTGGTGGCTATTTCCTATTTATTAGGAAAGAAAGTACATTCATAAAGGCCTTAATTTGGGTCAGGAGTACACACAGCAAATGGGAACTACTAGGGTAATAAATCTTTACGGTACAATTTTATTCTTTTTCCATTTTCCAAACTTAATTTTCAATATTGACAACTATCCCATTTGTACATACAAAAATTTATTAAATTCTTCCAATAATGAAACTAGGTTCAAATTGTGAGGACTGAAGAAGGTAACTTTAAATAGCAAAGTCAGAGATACCTATAGAATTTACCATTTATGAGTCTAGCTACCTTCTGAAAGTTCTGCTATAGAATTCATCGTTCACAAGTCTAGTTATCTCTTGAAACTTCTGGGGGCCAATATTTGAAAATAACTTAGGTTTTCTAAATCAAAAGCAGGGGAAACGAATTATACTTTGCCATTTCCACCTTACATCTGAAATTTCCAACAGGACAGGACATGAACTTTTTTCTTTTTTCTCTTTATTTTAAGGTAAACGTGGCTCTTTTTTCTTTTTTCTTTTCTATAAACTACCTCTCTCCCTTCCCTAGCCCCCCTCCCCACACCCACCATCCTGTCTATTGAAGGGAGTTGACTCTTTTAGGAAGACAGCTAATTGATTTACAGTACTCTAAAACCAACCCTGAAAACAGATAATCTCATTCACTTACTATAACTTCAGTGCTGTTGTTGACAGAAAAGAAAAAGCTACCTTAAGGCTCAAGGGAAAGCAACTTATTAAACTGTGAATGCAGCATTGTTTACTCTCCCATCCATTGGAAACTAGCAAATGCATTCTAATCAAGAATACAAACTTCCTAACATTAGCGAAGATCTCTATGCTCCTTACATAGAACAATACTCAGAAGTGGATTATCTAGGGGCCTGAGAAACCATGATCCATCATCACACATGATCCATTTATTTCATGTTCAGAAAGTGCTTTATCTTTGAGAACTACATCAGGGTTAAAAATGGAAATATACAATGCAAGTCACCTGACACCTTTTCAAGTGAAGTTAAGTACAAAGTGGAAAAGGAGCAAAAAGATGGAGGCTCTGCTCTCTGAACAGGCCTTATGCATGTGACTTTTAGGGTATAGAAATCAAAACTGTCTTAAGAATTAGTAACAGTGGGCTTTTATGCCACTGTATTTTAAAACCTGAGATTGGACATCAAAGCAGTCAACTTTGTTACTCACCAGAGCAATTCTGATACTTCCTAAAAATAGAAAACTCAAATTCAGGGTCAAAGAACATTAACTCTCCTCAATCAAAAACATGATAGTAAGAGTGTTGCAGAACGACCACCCAGCAAACAGGTCATTTCAACACAAGCATAAGTCACTTCTTCCCCTTCTCACTGGTCAAGGCCACACTATTTTCAAATGAATATCTACTGAGAGATCAGTTGTGCATTGGACAAAGTACCATAATTGGGTTAAAAATGAGAACAAAATTTACAGTGAAGAATACTTATGTGCATGACTTGCACACTCCAGCCTCTTTACTTCCATCCACCTCAAGAGCAAGGTGGATGCAAATAGTCGCCTATGTGACTGTCCTACACCCCTGTAAAGCCAGCCAAGGTCACATTAACAAAGCATCCTCAGCAACTCTAGTGCCTGAAGTGTGCAGTCATTTACAGACCACTCAATATGAGGGCATTATTATAACCAGCCTCTTTTGCCCACAACCCTGCATTTTCAGGTAAGACAGGATAATTGTTTTGTTTTGAGAAAACCAAAGCTTGAATCTTTTAAAAGACCTGCAATTTACTGCAAAGTGATCCAGAGGTAACAAAGGAAGCAGGAGGCTAATGGCTGCCTGAACCAAAAGCCTCTCAATCATTCTGCAGTAAATAATTGTGGAAAGTGACACGACAGGTAGCCATATGTGCTCACAGCTACAGTCATTTGAACCACCTACATGCTTCCAAAAGATACATAGGGTGTCTGGGTTTTTGGTTTGCTTTCGTTTGCTTTTTGGTGCCATGCAGATTTATGTTTTGTTTCGTGCAGCATATGCACTGAAGAATTTGCTGACAAGAACTGCCGCTAGACTTGCTGAAATGATGTGGAGGGACAATAGAAAACACTAAGAAGTAGTAGGGTCTCTGCATAGATTTTTCCCCCTTCTCTTTGATATTCTTAAAGACGTGTTTTTGTATACAGTAGCCTGAGAAACAAACATTTCAACAATAATTTGAAATGGAGTTTTTCTCCAACTTCTCAGAAATTTTAACTATTTTCATTAGCTGGGATATCTGCCAAATTCAGAAGAAAAAATGCAACTCTAAATCATAGTAGCATTTCAAAAACACAACAGAAAAGTTGGTAACTTCCCATAATTTGTACAATGCCATTTTCTGACAGGAGCTACCAAAGACCAACGCCTTCAAAACCTACTATTTATGAGCCGACTCTCCACATTTGCAGACTTCTATTGTCCCTAGTCCCTAGAATGGGGATCAGTGAAATGGCACAGTTAATCCCCACCCTTCTGCTATCTTCCTACAGTGGGAGGGGAGGCCATGGATCACCCACCCATTGCAGGAGAAATAAACCTTAGAGATTGGTTAAGACTTAAAAACCCACCACTATGACATTTACCACTTAATCTTACAAAGGCAGGTCAAAATTTTAATATAAATTACTTTTGCCAACACATAGCTTATGCATTCTTTGCTCCTTTTTTTGGAGGATTCTCAAATTGATATCTAAAAATTTACATATGATATATTACTGTTATATGGTCTAATGACTAAGAAAATTTCTCTGGTAACCAAAGCTGATGCCATATATGGTAGTGTTCTTGGCATATACTCTATATGCCTCAGACCACTTCCACATTCTTTCTATTCAGCTAATTATAGCTTAGTAGCCACTGGTGAAGGACTGTGAAGACCCTGTCATTTCTACAGAATAGAAAGGCAAGGCTAGTTACTGCAATTCAGCCAAATAAAAAGAAAAAAACAAACAATAAAACAAAAACCAACCCCTTGAAAAGGAGAGGTACTGCACCTTTGCAAAATTGAACTGGCTCACTGCAGCTGAGCAACAGAACCACCACTGAAGCAAGAAAACAAGTTGGTCTATAAAGGAACTGTACATGACTTGAGAATGAAAACGCTACAGCGATCAACGAATGGCTGCAACCTTAGTTTTCATTGCTGCCTCAGAGTTTGAAACTAGAATCAGTTTCTGCAAACCTAATGCTAGCTTCTCAGCTCCTTTACCAAAAGTAGGAATTTGTTCTCCGCAGCAAAGAAACAAACACTCAAAACACATAGGTAAATACAGCAGGACATTATTGAAAACAGCTGCCTTGTAGTACAAAATACAGTACAAGTATACGGATGTCATTAGAACATCAAAAATACTATTGCTCCCACACAATTTAGGAAACATTCTTTGCAACGGAGAAAAATTTAAAAGAAAAGCTTTAAAAAAATCTGTTTAAAAATTCTACTGTGGATGATGAGTAGAGAAATAGTCTGTAAGGGCACCAATGTTTGTGGCTCTCCCATTTTTAAGTCTAAGATCAACAATATTCTAAATCAGTCTAATTTTTTTCAAAGCCTGATTTTATATACACAAGTATTTCCCTCCCTCTCAGCCACAGACACAAAAATGACCTTTTTGTATATTACTTATTTCCCAATAAATACAAAAAGATTGTGTAGAATACCAAAATAAGCTAATAAAAAGGATATGCAATAAATTAAAAAGGCAGCTCAAATAAAGGGCAGGCATGCAGTTAAAAAGAAATACTAAGATTGTGGAGGTGGGGTTACTTGCCTCCTGGTTCTTGAGAAGGTGTCACACAAATACCTGAAAAACTTTGGAAAGAACATTAGCTCCCATTCAATTCAAAGTTGCCTATGACATTTCTAGGAATACCTTTTGATGGGGTGGGATTAAATTGATTAGAAAAATCATTTATACTGAAAATCCATTTAAAATATAGAAGAGGCGATCCTTGAAAACCCCAACTTTTATTCTTGAAAGACAGCTGGATAAACTGGCAAACGCCAGCTTGTTGAAATTTCAAGATGGTATAAAAATGCTTCCAGGATAGAGTCAGCATTCACGTTCACTTCAGTTCCATTCACAGATGGATTTCAGCTTCCACCGGGTGCAATGCTTGAATCACTCATCCATCATTTGCCAACTTTGATTGTGAGGTACTGAATACAATGGATCAAGTTCTTAAAAATTTATTTTAAAAGAATAAATGATGCTGGAATTCTGGACCTGAGGATCGTCAGTATTTCAATAAATCCACAGATTAAACTGAAGGTAAATGAAGCCTTCAGTTCCGGTTGTCTCCAACTTCTCTGTGAGGATGTGTATGCCTTTAAAGCTCAGGCTTGTACCCACACTGTTCCTTTTCGCAGATAGTCAAGTTTTAAGGTTTAAAATGCAGCCAGCCAGTGGCTGTAACAGCCGAATTAGCCATAATTCACTAGCTCATATGGGGGAGCCATAGGGATTCAGCTCGCACTCATGGTAAGCCATTTCTTGGTAATGACCTACATACTGAAGAGATCAAGGGAAGAACTTTAGGGAGCAGCAACCAACCCACTCAAACAAATCCATCTTGTGCTTTATGCCTGACTTCTTGTGCCTACCTCAGCAATCCCCATTGTAAAATTGCTTTCGTTTTAAAAAAAAAAGCCAACTTTTAAACTATTTTAGTAATGGATTCTAGTTCAAACTTTGATATCTGAATTCACTGCATCCCGGAAAACAATTCTGCAAAGACAGGGGCCTTGGTCCAGGTTCCATGCAAAACCATTTTTTTTTTTAAAAAAATGGATCCAATTGGTTTCTGAATTCTTCGATAGCTTCTTGAATTCTTAGCTTGCCCTGTCCATGACTGTAAAATTGCATTCCTTTTCATAAACCTGTACCCTCAGAACTGGGTAACTGCAAAGGCCTCTTTCTTCTCAAAGATTCCATTAAGACCTAGATCCAAAATGCTGATTTCGATGGAGGTGACGGGATAGATGGTGCAATAGTGAGGCCTGGAGGGATGCTAAGACCAGGTTACCCAGGTACAACACAAATTCACCTATTACCAATGAACAAGTCTGGGGAACTCGGATGCGGGTTTCGTCCCAGACTTTCAAAGACCTATCCCCTCCAGTGTTACCCTGATGAATTTACGAACCTTGGTTTCAAACAGAAGCTGAGACTCTTGCGCAGGTGAGGAGATGCTGCTGTCTGTCCTCTTTGCAGGTTGCTGGCAGTTCCTTGGAACTTTACTGCTTCTAATTGTCTGTGACTGTTTTCTTAAGGTTATTTCTCTTAACTATATTATTTAAAATTTTGTTTTCTCCGTCGGCGGCCTCCCCTGATCCCTCTCCACTAGCTCACTGGGGACGAGGAGGAAAGGGAACTCTCTAGCCGGGGGTGGTGGTG
>LOJH01058216.1:0-23317 GCA_001685095.1 Ellobius talpinus
AGGCTGGAAACTTCTGGAGATGAACTGAACTCTGGAAACAGCCTGGGCTCTCCATCCCAGGAGTAGAAGGATGCATTTCTTTCCTGCTCCCTAGCAAGAGGGGCTCTGGGGAGGTCTCGAAATGGCTGCATTTTGCCTTTGCTGCCATTTCTACATCCACCCTCTGCCTGGTCTCTCGTCTCTCAGAGAGTACATGCCTTCATTTTCCACAAATTCAAATGGAAACAAACCAAACTCCTTATTGTCAGCTGAGGAACCAAGGTGAGAAGACTACCCAGGATGTTCGATGTTGTTTTTGAAAAAGTGAGAAGGGTATTTTCCCCAACTGAGCCCCCACTGAACACCATTGTGAAACACCATTAGGTTGCTTGGTAGAACTGACTTGTGGCATGCTGCATACTACAGGCCTCTTTCAGGTATTTACAGTGCTCATTAACCTATTAAAGACTCAAAGGAACTCTGCACACACGCACACACAAAAGAAAAACTATACAGATATAGTTATAGATTTGCTTATTCTCTAAAATTAAAGTTATTGGGGGAGGGTGCCTAAGCAAATGTGTGGAGGCTACAAGACAACTTGTGGGAACTGACTCTCTCCTTCCACCACCAAGTCCCAGGAATCCAGCTCAGGGTCAGACTTGACCAGGCTACACTTATCCATTAAACCACGTGGCTAGTTCTCCCTCCATCCTCCCGTCCCCCTTCCTTCCTTTGCTCCTTTCTTTCTTCCTTTCTTTGGAAGCCAGCTTTTATGCACGCGTGCATGCACAGCTGCGTGCCGAGGCTCACACCTCAGGAAGAGTGCCTCAGTCCTGATTATGACGGCTGTAGTTCACTGCACAGCAGCCTGGGAGCATTTCTCCAGACTGCTGGAGTGTGAGAGTCTGTGTTCCTTCCTAGGAATAGATAATCCTCCCAAACTGTGCAAGCTCCACATTTACCCTGTGGTTTCTTTGTTCCTTCAGAGCAAAAGCACATTGCCTAGACTCCACCAGTGCCCACTACAGTAGAAGAAATGGCGGCTTCATGAACACTGTGACCGATAGCTTACCACTTCTACCACCTACAAGACACATTTTTACCTAGAAAACCCCTACATTTAGTGATTTCTTTTTAAGGAACCCAGTACTTTTAAAGCACATGAGGGGAAAAGATCTGTGGGAAAAAAAAAACATAAAAGGACATTACCAGAACTCTGCCCTAATAACGTCATCTACATAATTTGCTCTCTTCCAAACACTTCAGTTCCTCTCCCCTGAAGTCATGGGCTTTATGAAGTCTTCAAGTTTTGCATCATTTAGTATCATTTATTATCTCACCAGTCCAGGGCCACCCATTGTGAGGTGAGCTGAGAGGTAACTGGTAGTAGTCCTCAGACAGGGACCAGAGCCTGTGGCCAAGATCATCCTTGAACTGGGCTTCTGTGAGTCCTCAGATTTCTCAGATGCATTTGCTTCTGTAAGGTCCTTAATAACCCATGGAACGTTAAAATCCAAGTCAAGCTGCCTTAGTTCTCCACAGTCACGGTCTGCACCTTCTCTGCCACCACTTCTGTCTGGGATGAGACAAGGGTGCTGGCATCCTCACCTTTGGCGACTTTGACAGCATCCATCAACTTTTATTGATATGTTCCCTCTGCTGGTTGAATGCTGCTTCTTAGATTTTTTTCCCCCTGGGCTTAGCCTTTTCTCATTCTTTAGTCCAGTCACAAATGCAGCCTGGCTTACTTGGCTCATGTAGGTTCCTCAGGGTTTCTTTCGGTTGGATCTGAATTAGTGAAAGCTATAAAGTGTTCAGAGCGAGCATGTGGTCCTCTCTGGTCTCTTCCAGGTGGCAGAGCAGAGGTGGGTGACATGACTTGAGGCCACATCCTTCAAGTACACAGGCGGTGTGCTCTTCATGTGAGCCAATGGCCTCAGTGATGTCCACTCACTGATGGACCATGATGTCTGAATCTGCGATCACCAAGCGTTTAGTGAGAATATCCCCTTTCCTACTCCTTGAGTCCTATTGCTTAAGCAATTGGTGTGGATTTCTGCTTCTCATTCCAATGACCTTTTCTGACATTTCAGTCTCCTGCAGTCAAATCTCCCACTTCAGATATGATGCTCTCACTGTTGTCAAGTGTGCCTAAAGTCCATTAGGGAGTGACGATCCCTGCCCCCTTTCCCTACACACACACACACACACACACACACACACACGCACATACTCACACACACACACACACACCATTGTTGGCCTTCTGCTGTGATTTAAGAAGAACGAGCCGAAAGCCTAACAGTCGCTGGGAGCAGAAGTTCTTCTCACTGCCAGCAGCTTGCAATTGTCAGGCGTCCAGTTTTTCAGGCTGCTGTGCCAAACACCTTGATTGATGCAACCCTGCATTATTTCATATTTCCCTGAGTTCCTTATGAGAGGGATTACCCTTGGCCTGTGCCCAAATAGGTAGGAAAATGTCACCCAAACATGGTGTATCTGTAAAGCTTAGATATTGAAGGAAAAAGAATGCCTTAATGAATGCCAGGATAAGGCATGCACACTGGCAACTGTACCGCTCCGGCCTGGCAACAACACTTTCCGGATCTCCTCTGGGACTGCCCCAAAGAATGTGAGAGGCATCACTATGAATTAGGGGCTTTGACGGAGAAGAGCTGTGGCTGCTGAAGTAGCCAGCAGGTCAGCATTTGGTACAGCATGAACATGTGGGATTACAAAGCACAGGATGAGAACAAATGACCTGAACGGCTCTGTGAAAGCAAACCTCAAGCTGAGGAGCAGTCCCAGGCACAGTACATGTCCATCATGGACAACGCCTTGAGCTGCATCGCTAGCATCTAAAAAGAAAGGAGGAAAAAAGAAGGAGGAGGGAAGGAGAAATGGAGGAAGAAGGGGATGGAGAAGAGGGGGGAAGGAAAAAGAGAGAGGACGGGGGGAGGTCTCTCTAAATTCTGATAGTTTGCTACTGTCTCACACCTTCAACAAATAGCCACCTACTTTTGAAGTCTCTACTTACTGATTCTTATTTGTGTGGGGGTGGATGGGTGATGTGTGTTTTGTGTATGTGGGGGATGTGGGTCAGAGGTCAACTTCAAGTGTCATTCCTTAGGAGCTATCTACCTTGGTTTTTCTTTGAGATAGGGTCTTTCACTAGAACAAGGGATGTGAAGTAGCGTTCACGTGCTTGAGCACTTGGGCCCCAGGCTGATACTGTTTTAAGAGATCGTGGAACCTTTAAGAGGTGAGGACTACCTAGTGGAAGCAGGTGGTTAGGGTCAGCCTGGGAGATTCTAGACCTGGCTGTAGCTCTAGGTGCCCTCTCTGCTTCTTACCTACTGCCATAATGTGAACAACCACAAACTGCTACACCAAGGCAGAAGTCCAAGTCACAGTGCATCCCTGCCATGACACTGTGAGCCACAATAATGTGTCTCCCCTAAGCTGTTTTTTCTCAGCTACTTGGCCACAACAATAAGACAAGCAAATACAGAGAGAAACCAGAGAAGCCAGTGTCCTTCTGAGGACACCAGAGTTCCCTTACAGAGAAGTTCATAAAGTGAGGAGTCCAGACTTTCTGCCAGCAACTAAAATCAGCTGCCACTTAGAAGCTGTGTCTCTCTCAGGTGGATGCTCCAGCCTAGTCAGTTCTAGAGAAGACAGAACACAGGCCCACCTCCCGGCTGCAACCTCTGATGAGACCCAGAGCCAGAATCACTTGGGCCCCTGACCACAAAAGCTGTGCTATAATAAATGCTGACTTCTGACTTGTGCTGCTAAGTTTGGGAACATTCTGTTCTGCAGTGGTAGATAATTAGTCTGCCAGGGAAATACTAACTACGCAGAAAAGCTTTGCTCTTGCTCAATCGCTCTGGAAACCTGGAGGTAGCCATTGCCCTCCACGAAGACAAGATATTTTGTCTTCTTGGGGTTTGACCATGTCAAAGATTTGTCACTTGAAGGACAGTAGCAACACCAATCTACATGCCAGGCTGCCAGAGAGTCAGGACAAATGCAAGCAAATGATCTGGTTGAACAATGATGAAAGGGTACCAGGTTAGCTCTTCCTTCTAATAACCAATGTTGGGAATAAATTTCTTCAGTGAGTTGATCAAATAATGCCCCAGCAACCTGGAAGCAAATAAGCTACTCCTGAGGATTAGCCACACAAGAGGCTTGGTAGGCACATGTGATTAGTCATACCAAAAATTCTATCAATGTCAATCATCTAAGCCTATTAGCATTCAGTTTAACCCCTACAGTCTCTAGAAAAAAAGGCAATAACAGACTGAAAAGCAGCCAAGCTCCTCGGTGTATGCTCTTCTTGGGGGCGGGGGTTAAAGGTGTACTTACAGATGTTCACCCCAGAGCTGGCAGAAGCCTGTTGATTTATTTGACTGAGAAGGTTTATTTAGTTAATTAACTCACTGGAATCAATCTAATTCCCAGAGATTCAGCAGGCTGCCTGGTGGCCCTGATGCAATCCCACAGATGACAGCAATGGAGGTCTAGCCGTGTTCAATGTGCTGTCTGAACTTCAAAGTCATCCAAAGACTTGGCTTCTGCCCCAAAAGTAAATTTCCTGAACACAGATCAAGGAACTTTCCCCAAAGGCTAAACTTCAAGCAGAAAAATCAAATCTCTACCCTCAAGAGATTTCCAGAAGTCAGTGACAAGAACCCAGGAAGCCAGAAAGCTAGGAAGAAGGGAGCTGCAAGGAACCTGGAGGGACAGTGCCCTTCCTGCAAGGATCCCTGACATATACGGTGACACAGTGACTTGGCTGAACCTTTCCTTCAGAATGTAGTAGTTTTAATTTAAAAGAAAATTAATTAATTAATTAGGGTACTGAAGTTGTAGCCTGGGTTACAAGTCAGCCTCAGCTTACGTAGGGGGTTGGAGGCCACTCTGCCCTAGAGACCCTGTCTCAAAAATAAAAAGCTACAAAATTTAGGGTGAAATATATGTTTTCTCTAATGTCTCCTTAGGGGCACGGCTGGGCCTGGTAGAAATATCCAGTGCACAATATAAGCTGGAGTCCTCAAAAAGCATCTTCAGCTGGCAAGGCTCCAAGGGCGTCTTCAGCTGGCTGGTTAACTTCAAGCCAATTGGCTCATCTGACCCTCATAGCACTGGTTTTTAGAGAGTGCGTGCCCCCAAAGCCCAAAGGTGCAGAGCAGTAACAAACTCCCTGAAACCAGGGACTTGCTTCCTTGAGTCTGGCCAGCAAACAATACTTCTGTGGCAAGCAGAGATTGGACCAACAGAGCGCATGCCAGCTCTGTATGGTTTGTGCCATTTCTGATAAAGCTCAGCTCTCAGGCACTGGGTGCCCCGTCTTTGTGACTTCACTAGGCTGGCATAGGCTGAGAACCTATTACAGGAGATTTGCATACCTATAGGAAGGAAGATATGGAAATTGTTCCCAAGTCCTCAAGAGTGGGCTGGTTTTGAAGTTAGGTGGATGCACTTCAAAGTGAACCACCGACTCAACTAAGATCCTTCTAGGCATAGAAATACAGAAATTTACATGTGGGCAAAGCTAAAGCTAGAATTTTCATCACATTTATAGACTGACCATTTGTTCCCTACAACTCAGTTTTTGCTGATTTATTTACTAACCAGCCTTGACTATTGAAATACTTCTTGACTGTACTTAGATTTAAAATTGGACAGGGATCAGTAAGAGTGAATCAGCCAGGTGTCTCTTCCAAAGGGACACCACGGCAGAGCACCAAATGAACTGCTGTCCTATGAAGAGCCACCAACTCCGGGAATAGGTAGGGGTTGATAGCAAAGTAAAGAGTGCTCAGAAATGTAGTTAGAAAGTACTTATGCATAGTTCACCATCATGGGGGCATGACGTCAGCTTTTTAAATAGTATGCATGGATGGAAACAGGAGGGAAAATGGAGGGGAAGGTCCCTCTAGGTATGTGGGGGATGGAGAGGAGAGTCCTCAAGAGGACCAAAAGATACAGAAAAGTCAGACTCAGCAGCCTGGAGGCACATGGTGATCTATATGCCATCTTCAAGGACCCCTGTTTTCCTTCCACTGGTTGAATGGATGACATCATTTGACAAGTCATCTTCAATCATGTCAGGAGTCTCAGGGACAGGGAGAGACAGCAGCAGGACTAAGCAAGAGACTCAAAGGCAGCACCCCTTGGGATGCCAGCCCAGTTCTACCGCCACCTCATCAGATGACTTTAATATTCTCACTGTTATTTGGGCTATTTTATTAAGGACCAATACAATACATAACAAGGTCTGGAGGTCCCTGAAGACCATTCCTTGGAGCTTAGTATCTAAACTATAAGTAAGCATTCTTTCATGTGTGATTAAGTAGAAAGATATGGAAGCTATAAAATCCAAGAAAATGGGACGGAAATTTTTGTTGAATCAGTCTCCACTATAAAAACCTTTTAGGGCCTGTGAGTTGTCTTAGAGGACGAGGATACTTGCCATCAAGTCTGATTACCTGATTTCAGTCCCTGAGGCTCTACATAGTGGAAGGAAAGAACTGACTCCTATAAATTGGTCTCTGAACTGTCTAGTGTGTGTGCCCATATACATATAGAAACACACACACTAGACAGACAGACAGACAGATATAAATATATTGTATCTATTATATATATATGTTAAAAACTTTTACTTTTTGTTAGGGTGAAATTTATATACCATAAAATTTTCCATTGTAGAATGAATAATCCAGTGGGATTTAGCAGCACAGTCACAATTTTATAAAACCATCTCTTCTGCTTCCAAAAGATCTCCAATATTGTGAAGTAAACACCATACCTTCTAGGTAGTTGCTCCTCTCCCCACACCTCCCATCTTACCACACCTTCATTCTGTCCCAGGAGATTTTTCTATCTCAGATATGGTCATGGATGTTCATAAAATACATTTACCTTGGTGAGTCAGGTGGTGGTGGCACATTCCTTTAATCCAAGCACTCTAAAGGCACAGGCAGGCAGATCTCTGTGAGTCCGAGGCCAGCCTGGTCTACAAGAGCTAGTTCCAGGACAGGCACCAAAACTACAGAGAAACACTGCCTCGAAAAACCAAAAATACATACATACATACGTACATAATACATACATACATACATAAGTCTTTTTTGTGCCTAGCCCTTCTCATTTAACATAATGATTTTGCTGTTCATCTATATTGGGACATATATCAGTTCTTTATTTCTTTCTACAGCTGAGTGATATTCCTTTATGCATGAATTCTGGGACTTGTTTGTTCATTCCTCTGTCAATAGGCATTTATGTTTCTACCTCTGGGTCGTTGTATTATCTTTTCCTCCAACACAAAAACATACTCCAGACTCACCATGCTTTATCATGTGTCTTTCCTGTTGAAATAAAGATATTATTGGTAGTTTACTTAAGCGGGGTTCTATGAGCGATGAAAAGAGAGGAGAGAAGAAGAATAAGAAAAGAGTTGGGCCAAGAACAAAGACTGGCATGAAGAAGAAATGAACAGTCCCACTGTGGAAGGATAGGAAGCTTGGGGACATATGGAAGTGAGGATGGGGAAGTCATTGTCCTTCTGGCCTAAGGGCTCAGCAGAAGTTTCGTAGGGAGACTGAGGATGTTGGTTGAAAGTCACCTAATAGTCCTCCTTATGCTGCATTAGCTGACACTGGGGGATAGCTGTCCCCTCCTGGGTTTCTCTAGTGAAGATATTTCAGTAACGGTTATCATAAGATTGCCCTGAATCCTAAGTTCCTTTCATATAGTCACTTGAATTTTTATTCAACTTTAAGTGTCAAATAATAATTATACAAAATATAAAATAATAAAATAATTATTATTATTATACATATTTGTGTGTCATAGTGTACTATTATGACACATGTATATACTCAAAGAATTAATATACCCTAGCCATCACCTCAGATATTTCTCATTTTTGTGATGAGAATATACAATACACACACACACACACACATTCGTCAAGAGTTAGTGACCTACCTCTGTCACCAGAAGAATGTTAAAATTCATCTTTAAGGAAAAAGAGAAGCCTAGCATAGTAGCTCATGATTTAAAATCCCAACATTTGGAAGGCAGAGGCAGGTGGATCTATGTGAGTTTGAGGCCAGCCTGGAGACCCTGTCTCTGAAAAAAGGAAGGAAGGGAGGGAGGAAGAAAGGAAGGAAAGAAAGAACGGGAAGGGAAGGGAAGGGAAGAGAAGGAAAGGGAAGGGAAAAAAGGGGAAAGGATTTTTGAAAAACAAATCTATCTGTAATGCTGAGATGGCTCATTGGTAAAAGCCTTTGCTGCTGATGGATCAGCCTGACTCCATCTTAAGAATGAAAGTCATTTTGTTAAAAATTCAGAACAAGTTCATTTCTGTTTACTACAAAATTCAAGTTTGACCATGCTTTAACCTGTTTCTGGGATTTAATAGCCTCCCTACCCTATGGAGTTTGACTTACAACTTGGACATACCCTGATAAGATGTTCTGCCAAATAATTTTAAAATTTTCAGACAAGTTCCTATATAACCAAAATTCCTCTGGAAATCCACCAATCCTTGAAAAAAGCCTAGGCTTGGAGTTTGGGGGTGATATAAACACCTACCCTCTCCTGTGTTCGATGCTATTTTAAACCCCACTTTAGGGAGCTGGCCCTGTCTGACAGAAAATAAACCTTACCTAATATGACCAAAGAATTTGGGTAATGGTCTTTCCTCTTGTTTGGTGGGATTAACAGCTGCCTGATGATCTAAATAGTCACAGTAGAAAGAGTTGACTCCCACAAGTTGTCCTCTGACCTCCACACAGTGTTGTGGTACAAGCACCCACACAGCTACTCACATAAAACAAGATTTTAAAGTTAAGCCCTGGCTAACCATGGTTGGTTACACTTGTAACCTCAGCCCTTGGAAGAGGGAAGGAGTTTGGGGTTGAGGTTAACCTGGGTCACATAGTAAATGCAAGGCCAGCCTGTGCTACATAAAACCCTGTCTGAAAAAGGAAAGGAAAAGAAACAAACAAAAGCCAACCCCAAACCCAGGTCATGAAAAAGTCTGTGGTCTCTGTGAATGTGATCTGCTTTCTTGTTAATTAGTATTGAAAGAGATGAGAAAAATCAGACAAAGAAGGAAAGGCCTGCTTCTCTTTCTACTGACATGGACTGTTGAACCTGGTCTTGGTCTCCGAATTTCAAAATACTGCTCTAGTGACAAGGATCAGGAAGATTACACGTGGGGAGAGTAGGAAAGGCTGGAATATGGAAGGCAATCCACTCTCACACCGATGCCTCTGACACCTCAGCTCGTCAGCAGTGAGGGAGTGAGCTGAGACCAACGCTGGTCCACAAGTAGAAGGTGAAGCTGGTGAAGCCAGAGTCTAAACAGGTGCATCCATTGGATGGTGTGAAAGCCACGAAACAAGTTAAAAATCAAAACGGATGTAAGAATCAGATATGAAACACCACATAATGCCCTTTTCCAGGCCAGTTATTTTACTTTTCTAATGCCAGAATGGAGGGTGGGTGCACAATTTTATGTAACTAAAAAATTACCTCTGGTCCCCATCCAGATAAGAACCCCAAATTCCCCTCCATTGTCAGAAAAAAAGACAGTGTCAGTTCTTGCTGCTTTTGTTGGGAACACTGTGTATGCCCAGCAGGGTTAATTTTGTGTGATCCAGGAGGACAGTGATAGAGATAGCAGGGTGTATTGTCTCGTGACTGAGCATGAGGCAAGAGCTGTTCTCTCCCTCTCTTCTGTTATCTCTCTCTGTGTGCAGAGAGGCACGTGTGCCGCTGTGTACATGTGGAGGTCACAGGACAACCATGGGTACTTGTCCTTGCCTTCACACTTGTATCAGGGTCTCTTGTTTTTGTCACTGCATTTGCCAGACTAGCTAGCCCAGGAGTGGCCAGGGATTTCCATCTTTTCTCCCATCCTGGCATGCACATGCTACCCTAGCTACATGGGTTGTGGAGATCTGAATTCAGGTCCCCATTCTTGTAAGGCCATCTCCCCCTTCAAGCTGTTGGTTCTTAAGTTCAAGACCAGCCATTTAATTCCAAAGGGACAATTTTAAAATGTCATTAATAAGTCACAAAGGCCATCAAGTGGCATATGGACAGTGAGGTCTGGAACGGGAGTTCTCCAAGTGTGAATCCTGAGCCAGCTGTAACCACAGGGATGGTGCTCCTGGTCCATCACTTTGCAGACAAGTGTGAGGACATTCAGATCATCATAGCAGAATATGGGGCCCTGGGGGCTTCAACAACAGAAAGTTAGTTTTTCAAAATTCTGGATTTTGAAGTGCAAGACCACAGTGCCTTCGGTGGTCATGCCTTCTGGTGAGGCTTCTCTTTCTGACTTACAGAAGGCTGGCAAAATTAGGTTGCGTTCTCAACACACAACCTTCCTCTGTGCCCTCTGGACTGTGTGTTCCTATCCACATCATCTGATTTGATCTTAATTAGCTCCCTATAACTCCGCCCTCAAACAGCACATTGGCGGTTAGGGCTTCAATATGAATTTACATAATTCAGCCCCTTGCACCTATTAAATCAGAAGCACTAAAAATTGGTCCCAGCTAAAATTGAGCCTTAGCAGGTCCTGTGGGTTATTCTGGTAAATACTTACATTTGAGAATCACTGACCAGAAAATGAAAACTTGCTCTTCCCATATCTGCGTTCCTAAAGATTTGTGTGTTTGTTCATCTGAGTAGTGTGTGAACTTTAAAGGTGGGCCCATAAAATGTGCCAAGATGATCAGCTGTGTTGGCCTCTCTGTTAGCAAGGTTGAGTATTTTCATTAAGGACCTTTTGGAAGGACCAAAGCAATCCACACACAGTGAAAAGGAACTGAGCCAAATCCTTTAATGGAGCTCCAAAGGGCTTTCCTACCAGGACAGCTGCCATTAGAGGGATAACCTGCATTATATCTGCATATTCCTGCATTATCTGCATATAAACATGGCCATTTGGCCCCTGACCCAGCACTTGTGGGAGACAGAAGTTTGAAGAGAAAAAATCTAAAATCAGAAAAAGGGATCCTTTGCTCCAAAAGGGGATGGTTTCTCTGGCAGCATTTAACCTGTAAGACATTGATTTCCACCACAGCAGCAGAAGCAAAAATACAGCCCCTTCTATTCTAGAAAAACCACAAGACAAACAAAGCAAAGGAAAAACATGAGAAGGCAACCAAGAAATATGTCCTCAAAAGTGAGCATGACAGCGCCTCTTCATGGATGGCCAGAGCAAGTGTGAAGCCTTTAGGAAGACACACAGGCTGGGGCTGATCCTGAGAGAGAAACAGACAACACCAGACAAGATGGAAAAGCCATCCACGACAGGGATTCCAGTCAGCCCAACCCACTGGAAGGAGGAGGAGGCTGAGACACAACACAACATAGATTTTTGAAAAATGTTTCTTCAACTGAACAATAAAGAGACAAGAGGNTGAATCCAAGTTTTGTTTTTATTTTTGTTTTTAGAGAAGAAAGTGACTATTACAGAAAACCACAACTAGTCAAAATGCTGTGGACAACTGGCCATGGGGGAGGCTGGAACCCAACTGATACATTTAGAAAACAAACGCTACACCGGATGATCAGGGTGCATCATGGAGAGAGCGCTACACTCAATGATCAGGGTGTATCATGGAGAGAGGGGTGCGAGATTTTAGGAGCTAGGAAGTCTGCTGTGAGATTGTGTCTTCTGGAAATGATGACAAGCTACGCCCAAGAAATCTCAACAACATAACTGCTTAAACAAGACCTGAACAATGACAACATCAATATAATATTCTTAATAAAAGTATTTAGTCTCATTATTCTCTCCTGGTATTTCTTCCTTTACCTTGCCCACACAACCCTCAACCCATTCATCTTTACCTGTTCTGTTATTTACCTTTAAGAATTTATTCCATGCTGCTTGGTATCCCCATAGCCCCTCCCTTGAAACACATTCCTTTTGTGATGCCCAACTTCTCTGTGGATCCCAAAAGGGACACAAGTATCTGAAGAGATAAAACCAGCTTTCCAAAATGAAAAGTAAAACACAATTTTGTTGTCTTTCTGATCAGGGTTATCTCTCTCAGAATGGCTATTTGCACCTCCATCCATTATGTTGACAATTTCTGTTTTGATTTTTGTAACTGGTAAAAAGTATTCCACTGTGTAACTGTACCATCATTTCACTATCCATTTAAGAGTTTACAAACTTCTAAACTGCTTCCATATACTGGATATTATAAGTGGAGCAGCAATGAATATACAAAAGTAGTTATGTCTAGAATAAGATATAGAATCCTTGAGTAACTTCCCAAGATTGGTATAGCTAAATCATGTGGTAGGTCTATTTTCCTCCAATCCTTAAGTTTATTTTTATCCCCAATGACTAATAACTTGAGTGTCTTTTAATGTCTTTAGTAAAAATTGTGTTTCTTCTTTGGGGAAAAAAAGTCTGTTCAAACCCTTTATTCATTGTACCCAATACATTGAAGAGTTTTTAGTCACTTATAATGTAATTGTGGTGAATAGAAATATAAGTTCATTCTTTCTCTCCCCAGTTTTGCTTTCTTCCCTTAATCTGTTATCCTACTCTTTAATTTATTTCAGTTTAATCAACATATTTGATACATTCTGTAATTTGCCATACATATTAGAAACCAGTTTATAGTAGACATAGAGATTTATTGATTTTTCTCTTCTTTTTATTTCATTAACATATGTTTATCCTTAAAATTAGTATAATATTCTGACTAATGCAGATTCATAGTGAATTTTGAAATCAGAAAATTTGACTATCATTTTGAACTTTCTTTTCAATACTGTCTTGGTTATTATGGAGATCTTCTTGTTATAATAACATAACAGGAAAAATGAATTTATACAAAGCAATCTTACGAGCTTCTTTTTACAATGTTTACTTTGAACACTGTACAGAAATTTATAAAATATTGCATTCTTAGCAGTAAGAAGTTTTAGCCATTAGTAAGACAGTTTATAAGTTTATTCATCTCTAAATACTTTAGATTCCTTATGAAAAAGCTTAACTGACTTAATTCTATAAGAACTATTTTCATCCAAAGTATGTAACCTATAGTTTTTAAATAATAAAAATATGTGTTTGAGGGGTCAGATTAGTTGTTGCTCCTACAGAGGGCCCAGGTTCTTTTCCCAGCTCTCACATGGCAGTTCAAAACTGTAAGGTATTTTTTATTATATTTAACTCTTTAACTGTTTACTCTTTTGGCTTTTTCAGGGGGCAGGATGCCACAAAGCTCCAAATAAATCACATTTGGTGCTTTATTTTTAGTTATGAATGCCCAGTCTTAGATTGTCTATTTTTTCCAATTTTTCTCAGCTTAAATTACCCCATCTAAATTTGAATATTGGTTGCAACTCTGGACAACAACCCATTTGAACCAACACAAAGTTGATTTTAGTATTTGTTCAGCAGCCAAAATGCAGGTCATAGAACCAAGGAATTCATATTGATAGAAGTCATTTTATTTTTAGCAATTTTTGAGAAAACTGACTTTGCAAATGCAATCATTGCAAATATATTTCATATTCTTTATGAACTAGCATTTACACAAAATAATTGTTTCTGTCTTATACTGTGTCATGTTAGTGCAATTATTAACTATATAGTCAGTATTCAACCTAATATTTAAACAGGATCATAAGAGCTATAAGCAGGTAGCAGTTGCAGGAGATAAAGTATAGTGTTTCTTAGTCATATAGCCACTGATACATTGCCTTCAATGACCAAAAATAATTACCCATGTGAACCGATGTGCATACAGACAATGCTATTTAAGCTCCAGAATCAAACACCCTATCTCTCTGTCTCTTCTCTCTGTTTTTCTGTCTCTGTCTCTCTCTCTCTGTCACACACACACATACATATATAAATACACACAAGACAAGTAAAGAGGAAGAAGACTTGGTAAGAAGAAATGGTTTCATGGGAGGGGGAAAGGCATAAGCTTATAATGGGAAACTTTAATGAAAGAGCCTTATCTGTATGAAATTTTGAAGTAAACTTTTTTAAAAAAGAATATAGTTTGCTGCAATTTTGAATGACCTATCTTTCGATTAATATAAAGTGGCATGGGAGATAATGAGCCTTCCTTCAACGAGACAGGGAAACATGACATCAGTGACATGGGGAGAAGGAAATCAATCCAGGCTCTCATTGTTACTATTCGTGTCATTGTTACTATTCATGCATTCTGAGCTTCTGAGAACAAAAATTATCTAAGTGATGGCAGCTGATGAGTATCATCCACACCTATTCATTATAACCAAGAGAATCTGGTCAGAGCTTTCCTTGAATTGCTTCACACAGGTTTGGATTTTAGTTTCCTGATGGGGAATTTGTGAGGGATTTGGTAAGTGAATTCAAAGGATAAATAATTTCCTTTATGTAATGGTGGCTATTCTGGTTAAACAAGCAAGGCCTAAGACTTCCCTATGGCTTCCTGATTCTAAGTAACAGCAATGAGATGTGACAGAGTATCATTTCTGACTACTGAGTATTTGACTTGATAAATAGTCGCATAGAATTGGCCACTTCCTCCTGTTTCCCTGTAGTATCCCAGTGTTGTGTTTCTCCAAGTTTTTCCTAATCTCAGATCATCATATGCTATCGCTGAATCCTCCCAATTGTTTGCTGAGTCTCAACCTCCACCTATATCTTGTAGACTCCTATTCTTACCTTAACTCCTTTAACCACAAGGTTTAATTGTAGTCAATTTAATGCCAAATTGGGAGTCCCATGCCAAGTATGCACATGTGATATAAACATAGTTATGTATTAAGTAATAATGTTCCATTAAATTCATTAATATTAAATAAAAGTACATTGGTAATTTGGAAATTTGGGTAAATTAGACATACAAATTTTGACAGTGATTTTTTAAATTAACACTAAATATTTAAAGTGAAAATACTATGATTTCAAATCTTTAGTTTTTTTAAAAATCTAATGTGACTCTTCCATACCTAAAAATGCTTCTAGAGATACCTAAATAGAAGAGGGATGAAGAACTGGGAAGAGGTGAGTTTTTGAACTGGTGTTTTATTCATATTGTCCGTAAGAATTGAGTCTAAGTACCATAAAAGTGGCATCACATGCTAAGAAGTAATGGTTGTGAAATGATAATAAAATAATCTTGACCACTAAATGTGCAAAAAAGTAGACTGATTAATATCTCTTTGACAGCATTATCTCATAGGCTTTCCCTCAGTTCCATGTTACTGTCCTCATAGGCATGACTTTATAATTTTTTGTTTCTGACACAATGCACAGGTACATAAGAATAAGCTTGGTTTATATATATATATATATATATGTGTGTGTGTGTGTGTGTGTGTATGTATGTATATATATATGTATGTATATGTGTATATATATATATATATGTATTCTGCCATTCTAGTCTCTATTCTCAACTTACAAGGAATGTGTCTTAAAGGCTATTGTATGTAGACTGTTGATATTAAAATATACATTATATTGAAATATTAAATGATTGTATCAGTAATTCAATTTGCCTGGGTATATGAAAGGAAGAGTAGATAAAAGCAGGAGATTAGAGATATTTTAAAAATGTCCCATACTTGATTTCATCATTATGTGGACAATCATAAAATGTGATTCCAGAATTGATTCTTGAAGAATGAATAATTATAAATCATTAGTGAGCTTCGAACTGTAGACCTATCTGGAACATACATAGTATTCCTAGCTTACATTTATCATTTGCCGACTTCTCTTTAGGACTTAGTGTCTAGAACCTGCATTCTCTTTAGGTCACCTAAACATATGAGGCAGGAAATTTGTAGTGTAAAGTGCAGGGGTAAACAAAGGAAGCTCATTGTGTTGAAATGCTCTGCTGACTCTGTATGGAATTTACTCAGATTCTACACATTACTCAGAAGTCTAGAACGAAAAAAGTGATAGTGAGTCCTACTTCGTCAATTGAACAAATTCCATTTTATTGTCAGCTATGTAACAGAAACCTACATTAAAAACACAAAACATAATAACTAATGCAAAACAAATTCATAATACCTTGTCTCATTAGAAGTTCAAGAGTATTCATGGGAAATATTCTTTTTTCTTTCATTACTATATTAACAATGAATCCCCTAAGAAGTACATTGGTATTTACAAAGAAACTTAAAAATGAAGCATAGGAAAAATTCTAAAAGTGCTTCAGTGTTAATAGCAAACATTTCCTTAAAATTTGCCTCACAAAGATAGTATATGGTGTCTGAAAACCATTCAAAATGTCAATGGTTGAATATTCCATCCCTTGGCAAAACTGTAAAAATCACATTTTTTAGTTCTATAATAAGCAGCAAATTCATATTCATATTAGTTTACTTGTAATTACACAACATGTGCGATTGAAAATGAATACTATGGCCAGCTATTGAAATCTTGATATTTAATTTAGGTTTGTATTTTTAAAATAAAAGGTCATTCATTACACTAGCA
The DNA here is from genome assembly GCA_001685095.1 of Ellobius talpinus. Taxonomy (NCBI): domain Eukaryota; kingdom Metazoa; phylum Chordata; class Mammalia; order Rodentia; family Cricetidae; genus Ellobius; species Ellobius talpinus. Next base: position 16,496 of record LOJH01058216.1, read on the forward strand.
TAAATGTAAAGAAAGAAAATTATGATGCAGCTAACCACCATTGGGGATGTTTTCCTGAGGCCTAAGAAGAGAAAATAAATGCTTTGCACTTCTCAACAAAGAAATTCTCAGTATAACAAAGGTACAACTACTAGAGTGGATGTTTATACAGTATTCTTAATATTTAAGAGTAAGAATAGGAATTCAATGAATCCTAGTTATAAGCTAGGTTCTCAATTACTTAAAGGTCATATTGTTTTATAGAACTGCCTGAGGGAAATCACACTGTCAATAAAAAGACACTTAAAACAGAGAAGAAAAATAACACTTGGTTGGAGTTCCTGATTCATTTTACTTTGAACCTGTGTCTTCTCTTTCCAACATGGCCTGAGGCTGTTAATATTGCTTCTGACAGTCAACTGCACCTAGCATTGCTGCTCACGTCCCCAGCAGCTTTGCAAGCTCAAATTTAATGTTTACATTGGAAAATAACTGCATATATACTTCTTCAACATGTATCTCTTATCTGAAAACATGATGGGAAACAGCAAATTTTCATAATAGATTTAAGGGTCATAAAGGACTCTAAACAAAACAAAATAGGACAAAATTAAAAGAGATCATTTGAACATGAAATCAGAATAAATAGTATATTCAAATCAGAATATGAATAAATAGTATATTCAAATAAGAGTGATATGTAGAATCTGAATAAATGCCAGATAGAGGCAACAGAACATTTCACCACAATGAGCTTTCTTTGCTTTCCCCTGCAATTTACACTAAAAATTTCCTGCCTCATGTGTTGAGGTGACATAAAGAGAATGAAGGTTCTAGGCCTTGAATCCTAATTTAGAACTATTCTAAAGATAAATGTAAGCTAGGAATAGTATGTTTCAGATAGGTCACTTTCAATTTTACTACATTGTATTCTTCTATATTTAAATTATTAAAACATAGTCAATATTAAAAACACTGAAGTTCATGCTTTTATACAGATTTGAGAGTATAAGTAGAACTTCCAAGTAAATATAAGGATTTTAGTTGGTATTTTCTAAGAGATATATTTATTTTATATGTGTGAGTGTTTTGCCTACATGAATGTAAGGGTACCATGTGTTTGCCTGGTACCAGTAGGTGCTATGAGATGGCTTAAAATCCCCTGGAATTTACTGTAGTTGGCTGTGAGGTCTCCTTTCTAAGTACTGAAACAAAAGTCTTGACATTTGCAACCACAGCAAGTGGTAGTGATATTAGGTGATACATGTAAACTGAGAAAAAAATGAGTAATGAAATCTTGGAAATAACATTTATAAAATTAACAGCTGATATTAAAGTACATCTGCATTTTTAAACCCCACTTTAATTTAAAAATCTTGCATAATTTTTCTAAGCTTATATAGATAGATAGATAGATAGATAGATAGATAGATAGATAGATAGATAGATATAGATATATATAGATATATATAGATATATATAGATATATATGTTGGCCTAACTTTTTTTCTGTGAAATTAGTTTGGTGATATTGATAGAACAAGTGAAAATTGCACAGCAAAATTCTGAGACTGAAAATAATGTGTCCAGCTAGAGAGCAACTGTTTTGAAACAAAAAGAAAAATAAAATATACAAATGCCTGTAAAGGCGTCTTTCTTCATAGATGTATGGTCACATCACAGGTGGGGGATATAATCAATGTCTAGAGTATAAATTGTTAAGTCGCAAAACAATTTTAACATTTTCAATTGTGAGTCAAAGTGAAATTCCTCTTTTGCCATCTCAAGTTTCTCTAAAATAAACAAGCAAAGACTAAACAAAATTTAAAAATGAACAAATTTATTAACACGTAAAAAGGTAAAACCACATCACAGTGGGAGCATTGAAATAACTTAACCACACACCCTAGTGGCTCTCTATTCAGGAAGTTATGATTCACTTTTCTAAATGCAATGGGATACTTACAGAATGAACATTCCTGAAAAAAAGAAGAGTCTGATTGGTAACAAGATTCCAATTATGTGCAGTTATATTCACAAGTTTTGATCTTTACAGTCTACCTGTCCCCTCTACTATGATGTTTTTGATCCTGGGTTAAAAGATGTGACATAGATTTGGGGCTGATCACTCCACAATCCCTTTGACAAGTTGTGAGTCTCCACATTAACTGCCGTCCAATGCACAAAGACACTTCTCTTGTGGGAGGTGAGAGATACTAATCTACGTGTATATGGAGAAGACAGTTGGATAATATGTTCATTTACCAAAATAATCATGTTATTCTGTAGCTTATGACCTACCAACCATAGTAATTTCAATATACCATGAAAATATACAAAAGTAACACACACATATGTATATATATATAGTCTTTTAACCTGAGAATTTTGAAACGCTGATAAGATTTTTATCTTCAAAACAGAAGTGATCATTCAAAGAATTAACTAAATCTTACAAAAGTATAATTATATAATAAAATAGATTAGATAGGAACTGGGGTCACAACTTAACAAGTTGTGCTACCACATGGCAGTATTGTAAAACTATGATGTTTAAGATATTTAACTGGAAAATAATGATAGTTTTTAGCAGGATAGGATTCAGAAGAAGTTGTCTCATAACATATTACAATGCAGTTATTTTGTGCAGTCATGAATTAACTCTCATCCTAGTAATTCATAGAAAAATGATTACATAACTGTATGAGATTTTATTTTCATTTCTAACATTTTAATCTTTGTTTATCTATTACTTCTGTGCCTCCAGATGAAATAAACTACATTTAAGGTCAGATATATAAGTGAGAAGTAACCTGTAAAACCATATCATGTAATGCTTAATCCCTCATGATCTGGTGTCTTTTTGTCTCAGTGTGCCCCATATTTTTTATTAGACTATGCTTATTTCATATTCACTTTGTTTCCATGGGTTTATCATATATCTACCACACCAAAGCAATACATTTTACATTAAATCTCAACTCCAATTTCTTTCATTATAACTCAAACTAGTAGACTTATTAATATATTTTGCTATTATTAATGAAAACCTTGTTTTTAATGCAACACTGTGATAATTAGATTGCTCATATTACTGCCAGCTAAGTACAAGGCTTTACATGAATGATGGATTTTTTAATATATTGTATTATATAAATTAAATTATATTTAATGCATCTTTTCGTATACTCTAAGTGTTTTCGATAGTACATTATTTTCAACAAAGCCAAAACAATGCATATTTGTATTATAAAGAACACTCAAGAAATAAGAATCATTGATTTAATTATATAAAAAACTATTTGGTGACTTATAGTGCTTTGGGTGTGTTTAAATTTCTTATATTACCTATGAAAAAGTTCTTTATATAATCTAGATATTAATCCACTCTCAGATGCATAACTAGAAAAATTTTGCTCATTCTGTGGAATGTCTTTCATCAACTGTTTCTTTAAAATTGCAAGAGCTTCAAAATTTCTGGTTGTCTCCCGTGAGAATTCCTAGAAAATAATTCTTGAACTATTGGGATCTGTCAAACATGGTCCAGGTAAGGAGTAATGTGAGGAGAAATCTGATTGCTTGTGAAAATTACTGCAACGAAACAAAACAAGAGTACTGTGATCTCAGTTTTTTTTCCAAACACAGAGTAGTTCTTGCAATGTATTTCTTTGTTCCTCCCAGGTAGAGCAGATTCAATTAAATGTTTATATGCCCCATGGAAAACCATGTTTTGCCATGTGCTTTGTCCTTGTGATTGAACACTTTACTCATGTGACTTTCCTTAACCCTCAAAATATAAATTGATGCTCTCATAAATTTTGCTGCACATGAGATTTTATTCTGCCTCATTTATTGGCATCATTCTTCCAGGCTCTACCTCTTCTGGTGGTGACAGGAGTCCTTTTTAGAAAGTTCTTGCCTTAGCTATAATCTTTAAGTGTTTTTCCTTCTATTTTCTAGCCATATGAGAGCTCTATCACTTACTTTAAAGTCTTTGAGCAATTTTAGGTCCCTTTATTCTCTCCAATATTTCATACTACGCAACCAAGTATTTTCTACTTTGATTGAGTTTGCTGAGATATGCCTTGAACATAAATTGAGGAATCTCTGTCATATTAGAAGAAAGATGTTTAGAATGTGTGCATACCATGTATTCATGGGTATAAAATTGGTAATTTTGAAAGTACAGGCTACAAAAAGAAAGAACAGAATTTAAGAATATTTCACCCATTCAGGAATAACAATTTAAATTCTTAGAAAAGTGCGACAAAACATCTAAATAAATTATAGACTATATAATAGAAACTTATGCTGTTTTCCTTTTCTTTATAATTTTAACATGTAATTTACATATGAACACATACCATATGGCATCTGTAGCACATTTTCAAAATATTCTAATTATATATATAGCATATTTAACTACACACTTAAAATTCTATGCAAATACATGTATACATGAATACATATGTGATTTAAAATCCATATATAGAGTTAGAAATCTAAAAACCATGTTTCATTATTACCAACTTCTTTTTACCAAAACTTCAAGTGAATCCAGCATTATTCTTCAGTGGTGAAACAGAAAAAAAAGAGCAAAGATATTGACTTGCTGTTTACACTAACTAAAAAAATGTGAACACTATAGTGCATTGTTTCTGTTTCCAAATAGGTTCAACATCCATAGACAGAGAAATGTAGCTTCTTCTGTTTCTGTTTTTCTGTCTCTGCCCTTAATGAAATTCTGGCTATTATAGAAATATCTCCTCATATTTATATTTATTTTTTACTAACCACTACCTTTTAGCTATTCTTTTCTTCCATTCTGTTTTAAATCTGCTATTTTGTTTTTCTTTTTAATTCTTTTCTAACATCATTTTCTTCTAATTGTTTTGAAAAAATATCATAAAAATTGCAATTCATGCATATTACTAGTATAGTTCAGAAAAATTTTCTTGAAACCCAATAACAGCAATGCTTATTGACTGGAGTTATGTGACTTTCTGCACTTGATATGGACTTTGATTCTTATGTAATATTCTACCTCAAATGCTGCTTTGTAATGGGCTTAAAAAAGGGAAAGAATGAGGAGCATTACATTAGATGGTTAGGGAGGTGAAGTAATATTGGAGAGCTGGGGATGAGATAAATATGATCATAATACATTGTATGAAATTATCAAAGAATTTACAAAGAAATTATAAAAATGGTAATTGAAATATGCTCAGTAAAGTTAATTTAAAGATCAAATTATTCTCTCACAACTGAAGTACTATAAGATAATGTGTTTTTGTTTTGTTTTGTTTATCTTTTACTTAGTTGTGAAAGCACTTTAAGTCTCAAGTCATGATTCAAAATATTTTTTAAGAAAAAAGCAAATAATCCATTATTCAATGTAATCCCACTTCTTTTAAACATTTATAAAGTCAAGAAATTATTTAGCAAGGCATGATTTTGCTTAGATCATAGTTTCCTTCCTTCCTTTTTTCCATTCTTCCTTTCTTCCCTCCTTCCCTCTTTCCTTCTTTCCTTTCTTTCCCCTTTTTCTTCCTCTTTCTTTCTTTTTCCTCCCTCCCTCCCTCCCTCCCTCCCTTCCATCCTTTCTTCCTTCCTTCCTTCCTTCTTGCTTGCTTTTTATTTTTAGGACTTATCATTGAGCTCAGGGCTTTGAAATAGCTATGTAAGGACTCTGTCACTGTGTTACTCTAGAATAGTATTAAATTACTCTAATTCCCTTTGCAGCTTGAGTAACATCTCTCTAATCAATGACTGTGCTCTTTCCTGCATTTATTTTTATAATACATTTAACAATGCTTTTATATATATATATATGGCAATTTCTTAACTACAGAACAACAAAGAATTCAAACTGTAACTTTATAAATATTTTAATCAAAGAATGGAAGTCTGTCTAAAATATCTGACATTTTTTAAAACAGATTTTTATTAAAACTTTATTTTTACCAGGTTTATATAGCTTTAATAACATTTAAAGGAATAATTGAATGATAAGTTTTGTAGGATGAAAATAAATTATATGAGATACTTCCTTAAATTATGGAGAGAAAACTGTAGTCCGTAAAATAAAGGTCACCTGTTTTCCACTTGGCTTTTGGGTTAGTTAAAATGTATTATTGTCTTATAACTATTTGTTAAAACTGTGTACATTGTGCAGTTTTAAGAAAGTACTGGTCTTATTTAGTCATTTCTTTTTGTTAAGTAGAAATGCTATACATTTGTTTCTTTTCATTTCATTTTGTTTTGTTTCCTTTTATTTCTGAAGTTAGTTTTGAATCCTAATGTGAACCGTAATCATAAAGCATCTTTTAAGTTAGAACATATTTCAGAGCTGCTATTTGAGACCTCACATAACTTTTCTTAGCATTTCATAGATCTATTTCAACTATTAGTCCCAAAGATTAGACCAGATTTGAGCCCTTAACAAGCAACCTCAATGTATATTCACTTACAGTGTGTCAAAAGTTTTCATTTGTCGGCAAAAGAAAAAATACAAATCTACATATTTCAGTAACACACAGCACAAGGTAGAAGATGATTTCAAAGAAAGTATATTGTTAACAAAAGTCCTGTTAATTTGTTTCTCTTTTGACTCTGCTAGCTGCAAGATTTTTATACAATAACTACATTGCACCAATATTAATACTCTCTCATCTATTGTTTAAATTATATTTGCTAGAATATTATAAAATAACACAAAATAATTGAGGACATATTTACTTATGAATAAAGATATAGAAAATACATATTTGGATGCTTTAAATTTTATCTAGCTTCGGGGGCCATTGATCCCCCAGCTCAGCCTGTTTGGGCGCTGGGTCCTGG
>LOJH01058218.1:0-11440 GCA_001685095.1 Ellobius talpinus
GCCAGTAGCCAGGCAGGAAGTATAGGTGGGGTGACCAGGCAGGAAGTAGAGGCGTGGCAGCGAGAATTCTGGGAAGAGGTAAATTTCAGTCTGCAGTCAGACCCAGCCATAGAAAAAGGAAGAAAGCAAGATGTGACTGCCTTGCCAAAAAAAGGTACCAAGCCAAGTGACTAACATAGACAAGAATTATGGACTAATATAAGTTATAAGAGCTAATAAGAAGCCTGAGAGACTCGGCCAATCAGTTTATAATTAATGTAGACCTCTGTGATGAGATTTATTTGGGACTAAATGGCTGTGGGACCTGGTGGGACAGAAACCTCTGCCAACAATTACTGGCCATCTTTACTCATACTAACGTATAGAACACACTAAAAGCCAGGTGTGGTGATACTATCTTTAATCATAGCACAGGCAGGTAGATGAGTTTGAGGACAGCTTTGAGGTCTACATAGTAAGAAAGCAATATCAAGCTAGCTAGGACTACACAGGAAAACCCCATTTCAAAATAAACATCTTTTAATTCTTTAAGACGGATCTTACAAGTTTTCTTTCCTGTAAGATCTCAAGGAGAATCAACATGTTCTTAAATCATGTATCAGCTCTTAGCAAACCATATGTAGCCAATCCATGAACATAAGCAGAAATACAAATATATCTAGTAATGCCTAATACAAAAGTGCTGTCACCACCTTGTATCCAAGGCAGCATATAAACAATACACTTTACTAAAAACATGTAAAATGGTAGTCATTGAAAGAAAAATACCAGTTTCCTAGGCAAGTACATATATATGTACAGAAATGTACAAATCAAACTTTCACTGTGCATCAACACCCAACCAACCAACGTAAGCGTTATTCAAGATTCTCTTAATCTCAAGTAATACCCAGTCTTCTAGTTTAAAAAAAATCAGAAAATAAAAATTATTTTGACTGGTTGGTATCTATCTACTCAAGAGTCAACAAGGCAAAGTACATGTATTCTCAAGTCAGCCATAGGGAAGTAGATAGACAAAATTCAAGACTATCTGACTGAAGGGTTTACCATCTTTGGTTTAAAAAGAAATATGGGAGGTCAGCTCTACAGCAGTAATACTGAGGGGACTGGTGTATAAATAATCAAGATTACTCAGCTTCTGCCACAGACATTCTCTTCCATCAAAGAACCTCTTCCTAAAGCTGCCATTTCTACAGACCCCTTCTCTCTGCCTTGGTGCTCATACTATTGACTCTTTTAAAAATATCTCTGGGCTGGGTATGTAGTATAGTGGTAGATAGTTTATCTAACATGTTCAAGGTCTTGAGTTCACACTCCAGCACCACAGAGACAAGCTGTCTCTGTATCAACCTGAAGCCTGGATGCTAATTTTTTAGGTGGCCATGACACAGCTTTAGAGCACCACAGTTGTGTCTGGAAATGGAAAGGTTTTATTTCATTCTCTCCACCCCACAGTTTAGACTAGACACTGTATGGCAAATATAAAATTCTGTGCAAGCAAGTTAAAAGTTTGTCATCTTAATTCACGTACATTTAGTAGGCAGGAAATGAAGCTTATTAGTGGAATACTTGCTTAGCATGCACAAGGCCCTTGGGCAAGTTTCAATTCTTAACACCAACATAAAAAATTTACTTATTGTGTTTAATATTGTCTTAATAAGACTTTACAAAGCTCAATTTTGTATTCTAACTCAAAGTTATAAAAATCACTGAAATGGTTCTTCTCCAGCTTGTCCCTGAAGTAAATAGCTTTATTATAAGGGTCTGGGGAGGAAGAAAGAAACTTATCAATACACTGCTATGGAATAATCCTTTTGTATACTGTGAAGCTTTGAAAAAGGGGGGAAAGTGGAATATTCCTATCTACACTGTGTGAATATATGCTGCTGTGATTGATTTAATAAAGAAGCTGACTGACCAATAGCTGAACAGGATAAAGCTAGGAAGAAAAGACAAGCTGAAACTGAAAATGATGGGGAAAAGATGGAGTCAGGAGTCACGAGCAGACAGAGAAAAGTGAGATGGGCATGGTGTACTGAGAAAAGGTATGAACCCACATGGCAAAACATAGATAATATGGATTAATTTATAATGCAAGCATTAGCTAGTAACAAGCCTGAGCTATTGGTCAAGCATTTATAATTCATATTAACTCTGTGTCAGATATTTGGGAGTGGCTTGCGGAACAGAAATTTATAGCTACAATACACATCTATTAAATTTCTATTTTTTAAAAAAATTAAATTTCTAACTCTCAATATATAAATGGGGATGCTAATAATGTCTACTTCACATAGATATTATAGAAGAAAGTCAAGTTTTAGTAAAAGATATTTTGTACAATACCAACTTCACAGTAACTGTTCCAAAAAATGTTATCTAGAGATAAAAATTGACTGTTCTAACATAAAAACTCACCCCAAAGCACCTGCTGATTCCACTCTTACTAGAAATCTTACAATAGACAAAGTAGAGTCAAAAAAATAACTGAGAGGCTAGGGATGTGCCTCACTGTTAGGGTCCTTGCTTAACAGGCACAAGTCGCAAGGTTCAACATCTAGCACTACAAAAAATGACAGAGTACATCCAGGTAGTTAATTTTTGGAAACTTCTTTGTTAGCCAATGTATTACAAGACATGTAAACTTTTAAAAATCTACTTGGTTGCCTATCATGTGACTAAGTACTTCTTCCCTGAGCCCATAACTAAAAGTCATTAAGTCTCTTTCTCCTGTCTTCCATTCTATTCTTGTCTAGTCTTCACTTACTAACATATACCTGAACCTGACAATATAATAGCAGGAAAGCACCAACAGAACATGTTTGGGTCCTATTTTAATGCCATACTTCTCAAAACCAAAACCAGCTTCATTAAATCTACTCAGACACGGAAGCACATATATTTAGATGGGCATTCCACCAGTACCACCATGGCTCCCTACATGGCATTTAAATTGATAAGAGAGGAATAATCCCTGATTCTTCATGCCTTTACTCATGTCATTCTATGCTTTGTTTTATAGCCAAGAACTCACCAACATTCTGGTAGTCTTTGCAGTCAACATACTGTTTCACAGCCACTTAAAGGCCAAACTTCAGGTTCTAACAGTCATATCTGCAGCCCAGAAAAATGCCCTGCTATACCTTGTTTTGTTGTTTTTGTTTTGTTTTGTTTCTGCTGCCAAGTACTTTCTTTCCATGGCACAAACTGTATAACAAATGACAGTAGAAAATTGACAAACTTTTTTTGAATGTTTGAAACCAGGTCTTACCTTGTAGCACAGGCTAGCCTCAAACTCACAATCTTCTGTGCCTCTACCTTTCTAAGTGGTAGGATAAAAGATGATAGTCAACACATTTGGGTAATACTGTTCTTTAAATAATACCGAACATACATGATGTCAATGATTTTTGAGGCATAAATGATGTGAGGACTAAATATGTAAACTATGTAATAAAAAACTCAAATGGCTCAAAGAGAATTCCTACGATACTATTTGTCAAAATATGATGAACCAAAGTTGAACAGTCTGTTTAAAGTGGACATGGTGGCATATGTCTGCAATCTCAATACCCAAGAAGCAGGTACAAGAAGACAGTTAAACGTTTGTTTCAGGCCAGTTAGAATTACAGATACTAATTTCAAAATAAGAAGATATTTTTTTAAAGAATCAATGGAGAGATGGCTTAGCAGGTTAGAACACTAGCTGCTCTTGTTGAAAACCTGTGTTTGATTTCCAGCATCCAAGAGGCTCATAACCATCTGTAACCCCAGTTCCAATGCCGTCTTCTGGCCTCCAAGGGGAGCAGACACTCAAGTGGCTAGTGCACAGACATACAAGCAGGCAAAATACCCTTATACATTAAAAAACAAGAGCAAAACCAAAAGAAGTAAGTAACCCAGCGCATATATAATTACAGTCCTGGCACAGTAAGCTACCTAGTTTTTCCAAGTCTGTGTTTTTGCAAAAGTCAAGAGATACATGAGTTCACTCCACCAATGTTTTAAAAACTGCTAAATCGTCAGACTATTCATAAAACCCAATCTTTACATAGTCATTCAACATATTTAATCTTTTTTGTTTGTAGTGCCAAAGTTTGATATTAAGTATCTTTTAAAATCTCATCATATAAAATGACCAAATATCAAGAAGGGAGGTATGCAAATGCTACAGTAAAAAGAACAGTCAAAAATTCATACAATGAAGGCATAACTAAAAAACAAAATTTAAAAATGGCAATTGTCTGCCTCCTGCTTGTGGACCAGAATGTAAAGCTCTAGTGCCATGCTTGCCTGCCATGCTCCCTGTCATGATGATCAGAGTCACCCTCTCAGACTATCAGCCCACATGAAACTTTTTCTTCTATTAAAAAAATCCTGCATATATAAAATCAAGTTCAAATTAAAAACTAAGTTTACCCTAATTGAACACATTACTAAAACTTCAGCTTACACAGCTAACTGCTTAAACAATTCTAGGCTAGTAAGATGGCTCAAAAGGTAAAGAACCTGCAACCACACATATAGGAGCTCAGCACCTAACCCCATGGTAAGAGAAGATCTAACTATCCTCTGACCTCCACACAATACCCCTACACACAATAAATAAACAAGCAAAAGAACTAAGAACTAGTGCTCTTATCAACTTATAACTTTGGGATTGAATTATGTACATTTGCCCTTATGTAAACTCTTTTAAACTTTATGATTTTCTTATATGATCTAAATTTGCTTGTTGCATTTAATTTTCAGTATTAGCATAAAAATTGACTGTGGCTATGGTAAATATTTTTTCCAACTTTAGAATTTTGTTGAAAACATGAGACAAGATTCCTTCTGTGAAAAATGTACTTCAATAACTATCTCCCTGCCCTCCTTTTACTGTATGGGAGCATTTTCAACTCATCCAATTTTTAAATTTTCACTCATTGTACGGTGTTTGTATCAGTGTTTAGATGAGAAACAACACACAAACAGAAAGTAATGTCTATTTTAAACAAGTCATCCAGTAAAACAGAAAGCTTAAAAAAATGACTGTGGGTTTATACACATTAAAAATACAGTCATGTTTTTTTCTTTATTCTTGGGGAACTGATCCCATGGATACCCAAATCTTTATACCTAAATCTGCAGCAGCAAGTCCTTATCTAAACGTTGTAGTGTTTACCTGACACACAGGCTGTACATTTTAATCTACTACAGTGTCTAAATGTCTGTAAATACTTCTTAGAGTGAATTGCTGAGGGAATCATAACTAGAAAGTTGTACAGTAATTGCAATTACATGCCTACAATTTCTGAGGCTCGCAACTATGTACTCTCAGTACTCCTGCCTTGGCCTGAGTTCTGGGCGTTAAAGTATGTCGCATCATACCTACTCACAATATTTTAAGACTTATTTTTATTTTATGTGTATAAGTGTTTTGCTTGCACGTATGTGAGTATATCACATTCAAGCCTGGTGCCTGTAGAAGGCAGCTGTGTCAGAGCCCCTGTAATTGGAATCAGAGATGATGTGAGCCTCATGTGGGTACTAAGGATCAAACCTGGGTCCTCTGGATATGTACCAAGTGTTCTTACTGATGAGCCATCTCTTCATCACCCCAGACTCCCAACTCCTATTTTGACTACGTGTCTAAGTATTGCTATTAGTTTCTGTCCAATAAGACAAAAACAGTAAGTTTCTTTGGGACAACACTGGAGAGAAATATCAAAACATGTCAGTCATACTCAAACTTACTAGTGTAAGAGCTAGTGGGACAAGCTTAAGTTAAAGCGGAGCTTTCATAATTTTCATAATAAGTCTGTGTCATTACTTGAGCTAGTGGCCCAAAGAAAAATCCATCTACATCATGATGTAGCACCTGTATGACCTAAATACCCTGGAGTATAGGGATAACCTGAACTGTATAGCCAAACCGTACGTCAAAAGAAAAACATAAGGGAAATAAAACTCTGGCTGTGCACACTAAAGTAAGGAATGATAACTAAGATGGCACAAGACCATTTGAGCATTCACAATGCCACTAAAGATGGAAATGACTTATTTTATGTTGAAAAGGTAATAAACAGTTCACATAATGGCTCTCTTTCTGTTCCTTTTTCCTTCCTACTTTTTTCTTTCTCCTCCCCTTCTCTTCCCTTTTTGTCCTGAAACAAAAAAGAGTTACATGTAGCCCAAGTAGCCTAAAACTTCCTAGGTAGCAAGAGGTTGATCTGTCTCTGATGAGGGCCACTCACCAAACATGGATCTACTGGCACATTTCTGGCAGGAATATAAGCTGGTAGAACTCTTAAGGAGACTCAACTGGCAATGTATACTAAAAATATACAAACTAAGAATTGTTTCTCTGAGCCAGGTATTTGAGGAGGTTGGTGGATCTCTGAGTTCAAGGCCAGCCAGGTTTACAGAGAAAATTCCATGACAACCAAGACTACACAGAGAAATGCTGTCTTGGAAAACAAAAACAAAACAAAAGTCTGTTTTTAGATAGAGTCTCCCGCAACTCGGCGTAGCCTCAATATCAATTCTGATCCTCCTGACTTCACCTTCTAATGGTCTTCTGCTATTAAGTGCATGCCACAACTCCTGGGCTTTCTTTTCTTTTTGAGACAAGGTCTCTACATAGCTGTGGCTGTCTTGAACTCACTACGTAGACCATATGCAGCCCTGGTCTACGATGGCTCCCCTAAATACCACTCATATTTATTCCTCTAATTATTACCTATAGGGAGACAGAAGAATGACAACAGAAAACCTATATTAAGCCCTGTCCTACTCTGTGATCTTCACTGGCTTCATCTATCAATTTTCTTTCATTTAATTAAAAAAATAGAGAAAACATCTATTTCCCAAGATGGTTCTGAGGAGCTAAAGAACAATCTTCGTGTATATGACAAAATTGTGCAAAGTCTTCCATACGTGCATGAAAAAAAACCTCAGTTAACGTTAACAAATTCACACTTATCCTCAACTCAGAGTACTGACTGGTGCAAAATATTTCCAACTACAAATCCTACTGTTAAACATGTCAAAATTTCTTTTTCCTTTTTTCTTTCCTGGTTGTGGGGATTGAACACAGTATCTGCTAAGGGATAGCTCTAAAGTCAGGAATCCTAGCACTGGGACTCAGAGATAAGGCACAGGAGTAAGCACGGGCCTCACAGGGGGTTGGTGATTTAGCTCAAAAAGGGGGTTAGTGGTGTAAAGAGATTGCCCTGTGTGTGGGCAGAGGAAGCCTAGGGCTCACTCTCCAACACAGGTATGGTAATGAGTATCCCAGTAATCGTAACACTTGGAAAGGTGGGTGCAAGATGATTTTAACCTCACGAGTATCCTTATCTACACAGTAAATTTAAGGCATAGCTGGGCTACATGAGACCCTGCCTAAGACAAACCAACAAACAAACAACAACAAACCAAAACCACATAAACTGCTGAGGTACATACCTATACCTGGCTAACAACTCCAAATTTTAATTTTATGTTTTTCCTTTAAATCTTTCACTGTTTTTCTTTTAGAATCTAACACCTAATCTTCCCTGGTATAACCTTTAGAGTCTGCAAGTTTTTTAACTTTCTGGTTCACTCCAATCCCCCTTCGATATTTCTACCAGATGACATCAAATTCTGATTCTCAGTATCTTCTATCTGAAGCTATCTTTTGTATGCTATAACATCTAGCTAAGCATCCACTTGATACCACTTACTTCCTTTATTTAGCTGGCAACCCCACTGCATATGTGAACTTGACAATGCTGACACATAATTAACCTAGAGGGATAGTGCTTGAAAAAAGACTCATTTCCATCCAGATTTTACCTACTCTACTGGGACTCAATAACTTCAACATTTGAGTTTATGATTTATACAAACTGAAATGATACATTTTAGAGCGTTGGTACAGGAGAGTTGGCAATAATAATACATCTTGGTACACAAGAGTATGATAAAAATCATTAAAAGTGATGGATATTAAGCTTCAATATTAAGTTTCAAAATTAACCCTACTTCCTTTTTCCAGAAGTGTCATCAAAGTCAAAGGATCCCATACACAAAAAAAAACACTATACCAACACTTTAAACATTTTCAGGCCAGGTAAAAATCCTTCCTCCAGCAATCTCTGCTTATCTGAATTTAAAGTCTAAGTGTGGTCCTGTCATCACTGTCCCCAGCTCCAAGTGACACTCAGAATTATTTTCTCCTCAAGATACGGAACTCTAACTAGCTACATAAGCGATATGGATGAACTGAAGTGGGAGAAAAAAGGACAATTTGCTTCTCCTTAGATCCTTTGAATCTGTACTTGGCTATACATGATGAAGGGAAGAGCTGGACAGATGGCTTAGCAGTTAAGAACACTTGTTCTTTCAGAGGGCCCAGGTTCAATTCCCAGCTATATGGCAGCTCCTAACTCTACTACTCCAGTTCCAGGGTACCCGATGTCACATAAAATAATCTAAAATAATAAAAATTAAAAAATAAAAATGATCTTATATTTATATGGAATATATGGATAATGCTTGACTTGTATCTATATAAAGTAATCAGAAATCAACTAAAAAATTTATCTTGACTTGTCTGTCAGGCCTACTGTTGTAATCCCAGCACTGAGGACAGACAAGTAGTCAAATCTCCGAGTTGGAGGCCAGCCTGGTCTCCATAACAAGCTCCAGGCCAGCCAGAGCTACATAGTGTGAACTTACCTCAAAATTAATTTATTAAATGTCTAGCCTACTTTTCAACTGGAATAATTCTAATTTTCCTCTTGAAAAATCATCACTGTGTTGAGGCTGGAGAGATGGCTCAGAGGTTAAGAACACCGACTGTTCTTCCAGAGGTCCTGAGTTCACTTTCCAGCAACCACATGACGGCTCACAACCATCGTAATAAGAGCTGGTGCCTTCTTCTGGCCTGCAGAGATACATGCAGGCAGAACACTCCATACATAATTAATAAACAAATCTTTGAACACAAAAAACAAAAACAAAGAAAAATTATCACTGTGATGACAAGGTCCAGTCTATCCTTACCACTAACTTTCTAAAATACTAAAACATCAGAACTAGCTTTCTCATATGGGGACAGAAAGTGAGAAACCCCACCTAAGAAACTTTGATCTTCAAAACTAAACACATTCATTAAATTCCAATACTAGGGTATAGGGTTTGTATGATTTAAATAGGAATAGAAAGAAAGTTGCTTTCAAGTTTAACAGAGCACGAGATCTGGCTGGATGTTACCAAAGAAAGCAAACTGAAGGCCTCATGAAGAAGAGAAATTTTGAAATCATTTTGTCTCATTTCTAATTCTACAAACTGCAATTATTAGCAATTCTACCACACCGAGTGTTCACTGGCTCCTGCATCAATGAAAATAACATCCACCACCAAGAACAGATAGGTGACCCAGACCAAGAACTGGGGGTCAGCCTCTGCGAATCAGATGTGCCGTCCCCTCATAATACCACTCCTTATCTGCCAGGAGTAAAAGAAAACGACAGGCATCTTCTTAACATTCTACAAAAGAAAACCTTTTTCGTAAAGGTTCATAGTGCTAAATGTGTGCCTTCTCTGACACAAGACAAGCATGCTCAGATAAACATCAAATGGGGGTGACATATGAAAAGCTCATGACCAAAACCAGAAAAGAAATACTTTTAAACCAGGATTGGAATTCAGGAGTATATCAAACGATTTATTCCTTCAGCATACAGAAGGCACATGGATATACAAAATAACTTGGTTTTCTAAAGCTGAGGAGTTCTGGGCCAGCCATGGCTACATACTTAAGACTGTCTCCTTCCTCCTCTACACACATACACACATGCGCGCGCGCACACACACACACACACAATTGTGTGTGTGAACACGCATGCACATACGCAAATAGAACAAAAGATGGTACTGAAACTCCCCTACAGGCAGTGTGAGTGCTGGAACTGAACTGGAGTGGAGTCCCTTGCAGGAGCAAGTGCTCTTTACTGCTGATAAATATTGTCGGATACTCCCTTGTACCTCCTGAAAGCGCAGCAGGCTGCAGTGGCTTGAGTCTACCATCCCAGGACTAGAAGGCTGACACAGGTCTGCTGCTGGAAGGTCAGAGCTAGTGTATGCTACATGGTAAGCTGTAAGCCAGGTGAGGCTACACTGTGAAACTTGGGTCTCAAAAAAAAGTGTAGATAGGGTTAGGGATAAACTGAAAAATAAAATTTTCTAGCCTTTGATTTTTAATAGAGTATGGAACCCCGCCCGGCCTGGAATTCACAGTGTAAACCAAGCTGGCCTTGAACTCAGAGACCTGCCTGCCTCTTCCTCCCAAATGATAAGATTAAAGGTGTGCCCCCCCACCCTGATGCTTGTCAAAGAGAACCAAACAGCTCTTGTCTCTGGGCAAAGAGGGCTGACTGCTTTATTGTTTTCCCTGACTGCCAGTAACACCGGGAGAATCAGATCCAAAATACCTCACAATTTAATTCAAAACAAAGTTATTTTTAAAATGTGGCCCAAGTCCACTAACTAGTTACAGCAATAGATTAATCAATGCAAATAATACATTATGTGCCTCATGACACAACTACCTAGATACCATTTTTGTTGTTGTTTTTCTTTTTTCAAGACTTGGTCTCACCATGTTTCCCAAAAGCACTGTAACTCACTATGTAACCCAAATCGCCTAAAGCTATCCTCCTGTCTCAGCCTCCCGGAATGCTGAGATAAATTTAGCAGCAAGATTCTAACCCTAGATTCTAGATAAAGTTTTAAGCACAGCTGTAAACGCTAAACACGTGACAAAAATTAGCTAGAAAATGTCAATCCATGCCATATTTTGTATTAACACTAAATAAAAGATATTCTCACACACAATAATAGCGGCCTATTTATAGATCCAATAATAAAAAAATCACCTATTGAAATACAGTAACGACATTTGGTTAAGCACACATGCTTGTCTGTTTAGGCTGCCTCTAAACTGCTAGCCTTGCAAGCCCTCAGATAAATAATTCTCATCAGACTAAAGTCCTTTTACAGAAAATGCTTACCAAAATGGGCAAATGTTAACGGTTATAAAAGACATGACAACATCCCCACCCAACTGAATGTCTTACAGGGACTTTATCAATAAGTGAGTGCATAAGTGTTGTGGCACCAGGCCTATACAGTTCACAGAATGATCACATTTTAAGACTCATGACGGAAAGGGCAGAATTACGAAACCATAAACAGTCACTACCGCACATTCACCAGCCTGTAGAGAAACTACAGACACTACGTTCGAAGCTGTCATTTAAGTTTTGGAACTCGCATACACCCTCACCCCAAATTCATCAGTGGGGCAAGAGGAGGCTGAGTCATTCCAAGGAGTAACTTTACACCTATGCTCGCACTCCGGGGTCGGGACAAAGGCATCACCTCTGGGGTTCCACCCCTCAGTGCACTC
>LOJH01058220.1:0-10741 GCA_001685095.1 Ellobius talpinus
GGTGCCAGAGCCACACTTCAGAAAGGGGGTGCCAGAGCCACACTTCAGAAAGGGGGTGCCAGAGCCACACTTCAGAAAGGAGTCAGCTGTCAGGGGCAGCTAGCGCTTCTCTGTCCCTCCTAGGTGGGTTTGGTGACCTGTTCCTCTCAGCCTCTCATTAGTGTCCCTGACACTGTGCCAAGAATGTTGATTGAAATCGACTCTCCAGATACTGATGCTCATTTGTGATGCCCCATGGTTCCCTCCCATGTTCACACAGTTAACAGGATCTTCTTCAACTGTTTTCCCAATTGAGATGAGATATTTGGGAATCAAGTAGAGCATTTAATGTAATAAGTGGGCAGTAATCTTCAGAGGTTAATTTGTTTAAAGCCTGTGTAAGATTGGGGTCCCATATGCCCTGTTAGGAGCAAGAACCATTATAATCTATTACTGTTTAAAGTTGAGCTAGCACATAAATTTTAATTCTCTCTTAAATGAAGATGTATTTCCAGAGATGTAATGCTAAAATGCCTAATAATATTTTTATAAAGAAGTCCAATGAGCTCTTTAACCTAAAATATATATATTCAAAATGGTCTTTTAAAAGGAAAATCTCAGGCCAACAAGATGCCTCAGTAGATAAAAAAAAGTCTGTCTCCAAGCCATATGACCCTCATGGTAGAAGGAGAGAAGTAACTCTCTCAAGTTATCCTGTGACCTCCACACATACATCCTGATGCATGTGAGCACATGTGTATACACATACTCACACACAAAAAAGAACAATAAATAATAATAAAGCCCCCCTAGTACAGAATAATAAAAATAAGAAATTTAACTCCCTAATTCACCCTTCTTTTTAGTGAAAATCCTTTTTTACAAGTCCCAGTTACGTTATAATTGTGTTGATCTTGAACCTTGAGAGATGTTGGTTTGATTTCACAGAAGGGTCTGCAGTCTACCAAAATCTAAGCTAAGAAGGTACCAAGTGCTGTGCTCTTCATAGCCAACTGTAGAAGGGGCTTCCTCCACTGTGTGATGAGACCCCATCCTCAGTCCTCCGGAGATGCCTGGGACACAGCCCCAGGCCCATCAGTAACAAGGCTTCTTAAGTGGAGGCCACTGTCAGCCACAGAGGACAAGGCAGGTAGAAGTGGGGCCAGGGTTTCCTGTTCACATCCATCACCATAGGGCCCAGTAATGGTGGCAAATAGTGCACATGCTTAATGGTCAGCATTTTCTTCCTTTCTAGGTGACTCCAAAGGTACAATGGAAATCAGAGAATCTGCTCTGGGATCTGGCAGTGAAGTAAACAGAGAGTCCTTCGAATTGTCCTTTTTTTATTTTATTTTTTTATTTTTTGTATCATGACTAGATTAAGTGCCTGAAAGGATAAAGGATTCAAGTTTTAGTTTTCATTTTTATCATTGCAAATACATTTACATTCTCCTTTTTTACAAATGCAAAGAGCAGGCAGGCCACTTTCAATAATTTATTTTAAAATCAATGCTAATGAGGTTATGTCTCGTCAGTGGCCGAGTTTTACAATAAAGTCTGATTTATTTAGAAAAGATCTTTGGTGTAGCTTCCCATCTAATGGCGGTGGGAAGGAGGTGGAGTAGCAGGCATGGTGACCCTCCAACTTCGGATCCAATTTGTAATTCACAGCGGAGATCTGACCCAATTTACATTGATTAGAATGGGGAGGAAGAGACAGCTGTGCACGGACAGCAGAGGTAGGATAAACGCTCTCTGCAAAAGTGCTTAAGCGCAGCACATTATTGGGCCCCGTGACTGAGTTGTTTGATACCAGGAAAAGAGCTGCTCGCTGTCCAAATTATTGGGCATCTCTACAAGGAAGATGCACCAAGTCACCCACTGATATTGTCAGCCCTGTGAAACTGGCCCCACGGCAGAAAGGAAGCACATCATAGCGGAGGAGAGGAGGAAGAGGACAGTGGAGAGGGCTGTGTGAAAAGAATCGTGCTCAGTATGATTTATCTCTACGCATCCTGTTTCCTGTGTTTGATTTCATTCCTCCGTTACCTTACATCTTTGTATCTCGAGGTCGATTTGGGAAGGGCTGGGAAGATGGCTCAGCAGTTAAGAGCACTGGTTGCTTTTCCAGAGGACCAGGGTTCAGTTCCCACAACCCATATGTCAGCTCACAACTGTCTGTCACTCCAGTCCTAGGGATTCCAAAGCCCTCTTCTATGGGCACCAGGCACACGTGTGGTACACATACATATATACAGGTGAAATACTCATACGCATAAAATAATAAAACATTTCTTAAAAAATATTTCTTCAAAGTGCTCCTTTTCCACAGGATGTGGGGCAAGTGCATGTGTCTGTTATCTGTCTGTCTGTCTGACTGTCTGTGTGGCTGTGTAAGAGAAAAGGAGAAAAGGAAAGAGTTGGTGAAAAGAATAGTGAGCCTATTTCTACCTCATATATATGTATATATACATTAAAACTCTGTATTATAAAATAGGGTTATTAAATGTTACTCTAATACACATACTTTCTTAATAAAGGCCTGGTTCCTATTATATCAAGTAGTATGAAGCTTGAGATGAAACAGGTTAATGAGGGTAAGAAACTTGGGCCAATCACATTGTGACTTTGGCCATATAAACACTTGACTGGAGTTAGACACCAGCATTGACTTAGAACCCATTGTGAATCCACAGCAATTAATTAAAAGACCATTCCATCTGCCCTCAGGAGCCTATACTCTAATGAACAAGGCAGGCTAAATAAAACAGTAAAAAGATAACTACAGGCCTCAAGTACTAGGAACATAAAACCATGTACATGACCAGCCTCCGATACAGCTGAACAAAAATGGATGTGTTAAGGACTAATTAATCACAAAAGGTTTAAAACTCACCAATCTCTCTCTCCCTCCCTCCCTCCCTCCCTCCCTTCCTTCCCTCTCCCTCCTCTCTCCCTTCTTCCTCCCTTCCCTCTCCCTCTCCCTCCTTCTCTCTCTCTCTTCTCTCTCTATCTCTCTCAACCCCTAACTCTGGAATGACTGAAACCAAAGAGTATGTCTGCATACAGATAATAAATATGAGAAAGAATTCCACAAAGAAAGAAGAAATGAGGGCTGAGGAAAAGAACTGGGTTAAATGATAAGCCCCTTGGTGATTCAATGGGTCGGAAGCCCCATCAAGGCAGGAACTCTGGTGTGCTTGCTTGTCTGTTGTGTGTCCCCTGTTTCTAGTGCAGCTTCCAGTATATGCTGTGTACTTCAGACTGTTTGGAAATGAATAATGAATAGAAAGGGAAAGAGAAGATGGCCGATCTGAAGTTGAGGGATGATTGGGGAGGGGAAAGAAGAAGAAAACATGTTAATGAGACTTCCTTTAAAGGAGAGAGTTCCCTAAGTAGACATGATAGCACATGCCTGTAATCCCAGCTCTTGAGACAGAGGCTCAGGTAGGGAGATTATGAATTCAGAGCTAGCCTGGGCTTCATAGCAAGCCCCTGCTTTAAAACACAAGAAAGGGGAGGAGGTCAATGAACTCAGAGAAAGGTCACCCCTCAAAAGGAAGAGCGTGAAGACCGAACCTCCCACACTGATGGCTAATACTGATCATTTGTCCCCTCAGATGATGACCATGATTTAGAAGAGGATGCCAGTGGCACTCATGGATGGCGAGGTATGAGACACGGCTGCACAACCCGGGGTGGAACAATGGAGCTTCTGGCTTGAGAAAGCACTACCGTTACTGGACTCTCTAATGAATAGGTTCCTGGTACATGACCCCAACAGCCAAAATTGACTGACTGGCTAGAGAAGTGCCTTAACTTTAAAAGCAGACACCCAATCACTTTAATCGATGTCCTAGCACAGCCGAGATTTGTCTTCAGAAGGTGGGAAGCCAAACCAGATATTTATTTTTTCCTATCAGTATTTCTTAAATCAGTGCAGTGAAAATAGAATTGCCTCATCTCTAAGAGATCAGAGGATTGAGAATGGAAAGGATGGAAATGTCTCCTCCCTGAGAGGCCCAGAGATTGCAAGTTCAGAGGGGAATGGAAATGTGTCAGATCTGAAAAGTGAAGCCGGGGTGAAGGATAGAACAACCCGGGGATGCTGACTTCAGATGGCCTGGTTTGATTCCAGGCACATTTGGAGATGAATATGTAACAGGTTTGTTGAATACAAAATTACATCTTATTCATCCCAGACTGTTAGCCATGCCCCAGGCTGTTAGGGAGCCCATTCCTCCCAAGGTCAGATGCCCTGGCAGTCTCCTAAGTGGACCGAGGACTTACTCCTTCATTGTGAGGGAATGTTGCACGTTGTTTGGGCCACCTCAAGGACATTCCATCAGCAGAACTGGATTCAGAAGTGATTTGGAGACCAGCAGATTTCCTACCCTCTTAGGATCTATGAAAATCTTAAGCTTGGGAGTTCTTTCTCTGGTTCCCTCCCTGCTCTCACTTGGTTTCTTGGTTTCTCATTTTTCTCTTGACTCCCCTCCTTCTCATTCATAGTCATTTAGCAGAGTCTCTTTTCCCTTTTCCATCTTTGCAGGAAATGAATTCGTGTGTGTGCGTGCATGCGTGCGTGTGTAGGTCAGAGGACAACTTCCGGTGTTGGTCTTGGACCTGACCCTCCACCTTGTTTGACACGGGCAGGATACCTTTATTGTTTTGCCACTACGCTGTTTGCCTGGCCTGCTGACCCATGACCATGACTAAAGAATCTTTTCTCCCATCTTGGACTCTGGGGATTAAAACCTACATATTCCTGCTTGCTGGACACGTGCTTTCCCCCACTGAGCCGTCTTCCCCACCCCTGCAGGAAGTGACTATGCAAGGTTTAGTGAAGGACTCTCGTTCACCTTCTCTCAGGGAAGGGGGCGCCAGTTAGTGGCATCACAGGTTGTGCTACCAAAGCAGAGGAGAAAGCATGTGGGATGCAGAAGCTTCGAGGAGATTAGGGAGCTTCAGGCACGAGAGGAGTTAAGTCCTCTGAGACCTAATTTCCAAAGTTTGGTTGTGATCCTTAGCCCTAACAACTGAGCTATCTGTCTCTCCAGCCCTGAAACCTAATTTCTGTCATTTTCTACTTACTATATGGAATTCTAACAGAAAATCCATTCTGACCAAGCAGGTCCCAAATAAGGCTTTTCTCAACCAATTTCCATCACCAACCAGCATAGGAAGATACACTCTAGATGGACGTCTTGGGTGTGATAGCTGGAAGCTTCCTGTGGCCAACACTGTATTAACTCCAGTCAGGAAGTATCAGTCTCCTGAAAAAGTCTACCATTCCCTTCCCAGACTCCTCCCTCCTCTCATTTTCTCCTGTGTTCTCTCTCTCTCTCTCTCTCTCTCTCTCTCTCTCTTAGGTTTTATCTGGGAGGTGAGAGGAGATTTAGTTTTTAACTATCCAAACAGGTATAATTCAAGTAGGAATATTTTTTAAAGAGGTCTTTTGTTCCCCATACTTTCTGCCTCCCAAATAGGTGTCGTTAACATAAAGCTTAGCTCTAAATATGTTTCCGTGGCTTGTACTTCCCACCAGTTATAATGATTGGTGACTTGGCGATTAAAAACAGGAAGACTTTCCGCTCTCTCTGCAGAATCCGAGGCAGGGATTTTTATTATTTGTGTTTACTTATTTATTTATTGAATTTATACAGTGCCTTCTCTCCGAAGAAGCTGTAGAACCTGCAACACATATGTAACTTCCCAATGTCATCTTTTAGTTTTATAGCAACAAAATATAGAGATCTGGGGGAAGGGCCAGCAGCCTCCATGAAAGCATTTAAAGGCTGGGACAGAGTAAATTCTTAGGTAGGTCATAGATCAGCTATGTACGTTTGCTTCTTTTAGTTTTTCTCAGGTATCTGAGAGGGAAAGGCTTTAAGCAAACTGGCCTGTTCTCCTGCCTTTCCCCCTCAGGGGCTGGGGCATCTGGCATCTGAGGACTTTTCTCCTCTACCCCACAGACCCTGTTGCTTGATGTCATGCTTCCTCTGACAGAACTGCCAACGTTTTTCAAAGCCCAACTCTAGATCTTATCCGAAGAGGGAGGGAGGACAGGAATTCAGTGTCTCCTGATTGAGTGTTAATGACCCTGTAAGATGCAATTTCTTTCATTTTATTCCGTTACCTGGAAAATCTATCATGGCCTTGTAGTATTGATTACCCAATCTATAAAGAGCTCGCTCTACAGCGTGTGTGTTAGTAACAGGGTTACTGAGTGACTCTTCAACACCTCCGATTTTCTCTCAATTCCAGCCTGGCAGTCCCATAGTGGATCTAACACTAACGGTCTTTAGTGGCGAGATCATATTTCCCTGCCTTGCTGTGACAAGGTAACTTCTGGGTAGCCCAAAACAAGACTCACTCTGGCCTGTTTGTATAAAATTTTCCTTTGCTTGGCTGTGCCATGCTGTGGAAATGCAAGTCACTCTTAGAGACATCAAATCCCTGCCCAAAGAAGACCTTGCAATGGGCTCTCCTCTCTCTGTGTCTCTCTGTCTCCCTGTCTCTCTCTCTGTTTCTTCTGTCTCTGTCTATCTGCTTCTCTCTTTGTCTCTGTCTCTGTCTCTCAACAATTGTGGGTACACCAGGCATGGTCTTAGAAGCACCCGGTCATCTCAGAAGAGCAGAAAAGTGATTTTTCATGAGTTTTCCATCCTGGAGACCCTCTGAAGGCCCACTGTGGTGCCCACCGACAGAGAGCTCTTACATCAAAGAAAAGGAAGGGTCCACAGGCTCCTGCAGCTCTTACCTTTCGGTTTTCCAAAACCAACCATGAGTTGAGCATCGCCCAGCTAAAGTTTTGGCCAGATTAAAGGAACAGATAAGGTAGGAACTAGGACCTGTGGTTGTTCCCCATACATAAGTCACACTTGCAAAACTAAGGGGCGTAGTAAGTGGCTCCTGGTGAGTTTTTCCAGACTTCCAAAACTGTTCCTAAGGCAGCAGTGGGTGTCTGCTTTGAATGTGCTAAAGATGGCAGCCCTCCTGGCTCAGCTGAGACCAGAGCATTTCAAGACACCGTTCACAGAGTTTTTGGCCCAGCTCTCTCTGGGCCCTACTCTTGTAGGTTTGTTTTCAAGCTTTTGTCTCTGCCGTTCCTAATTTAAACAGCTGTGCCTAATGCCAGGCCTCACTGACACATTACATTCATCAAGAAAATGTAAACAGCACACTGAGCCGCCTTTAGCCTCTTTTGCCTGGTCTCAGCTTGAACTCTGAAGTTACCCAGTGTCCTAACAGCTAAACTCGGGGAGGACAGACAGCTTCTGTTGTTCCCGAAGACAAGGAAAACTAGACAGGTGTCCTGGTCCTTTGCCTAGGTGCTTCCCTTGACTCTGTCACCAGGAGCACCAGCCTGGACTCCATCAGAGGAGAAACGCCCTTCACTGGTCACAAAAGCCTGGTGTGGAGTGATAAACGATTTGTAAGAACACCTGGAAAAGAGAAAAACAATTCTGTTTCAGCTCTTTGTGATACTCTGCTCGATTGAGGCTTAGCCTCCCCTACAAGGGATTAGAAAGAGTAAGACACTCCCAGCCCCACCCCCATTTTCTCTAGAAAAAACTCCTTCTCAGCTCTGCTAGCAATTTAAATGCAGTGATCATAGCCATTAGCTTCCCTATCATTGTAATTGTTGTTAATTGTTATAACTGTTTTAGTTATTAGTGTTGTCATTATTGCTCTAGGTCCTCTGTCTGTTTTATGCTGAATATATTAGAGCTTTTGCTTTTGAATTACCAGGCTTTATTTAGTGCAGAGTTATGTCTTTTCTTTTTTTTTGAGAGACATTGAGAAATGCTGGCATTAAGCTTTATTCTTTTGTTTTTCATTCCAAATGGACAGACTGGAAAAAAAAATAATTAGATGGAATAATGTCCTCAAAATGAGAATGAGGATGTTTTGAATTAATTAACTGGTCAGGAGATTGCACTGTTTCTGACTCAGACTGTTGCCAGCGTGGTGGGAACCTAACTGAGCCAAAGCCAGTGCACAGAGGCAAGCCTTGCTGTCAGGCTCCTAACTCCTTTCTCTATAGAAACCTGTATCTGCTCTCATTCTCCTCTGAGGATGAGCCAGCCTGGTTCGGGGCAGAGTGAACCCACCCTGTGGACTTGCAGACCGCCAGGCCCTTCGTGGGCCAAGCTTCAGGAATGAAATCTTGCTCAGCCTCACCTCCTCCCAACTTCAAGGTGTTTTGGTGACCCTGGGGAGGTCAGGATTTTGTAGACAGTTGGAGCTCCCAAGGAGTCTTCCGGGATCCCTCAGACTCCACTAAGTTCCCTCTTAGGCAGAGCATCCTCCACCTCTTCAGGACTCTGGTCCACAGCACCTCCCCCACTAGAGGGTAGCCTTGAGAGCAAGGACTGCGCATGACTACTGCGGAATTCCCAGTGTCTACCACAGTCCCTGGCATTTACTTAAGCGCTGTGTGCAGACCTGATGGATGCCAAGGAATGAGTTCATGAAGTAGCCTGTACACAACTGTATAAATATGAATCACGCAAGTTAAACAAGGATCTTGCAATATGGGGTCCAACCTTATCCAGCTAAAGAATGACTCCCCCATTGATCTCCTTAATACCTGCATACCTTTGTCTAGAAAGCAGGTTGAATATGTTCCCGGTTTTAGCCCGGTCATTCTGATTAACTTTTCAGAGCTGTGTGTCATGGTCCTTCATCTTGGGCTAGGCTGTGCCCTGGGTACCTGAACGTCAAAGGCCATTCTATATTCTTTGAGTCTTAGAAGTCTCATGGCATTCCCTCTATAGTTGATTGAATCTGTCTCCCTAGCTCCCTGAGTTCCAGCTCCCTGTGTTTTGAGACAGAATCTCTCTCACTATATATCCCAGGCTAGTCTTGAATTCACCTTGTAGCCCAGACTGGCCTCACACTTGAAGCAATCCTCCTGCCTCAGCCTTCTGATTTCTGGGATTATAGGTATGAACCAGTGTACCTGCTTTTTACTGTGCTTGTAGTTTAGGTAATTCTCCAGGTATTCTCTTGCACCATTATCAGATCTTGGTAGGAATCTCATACATACCCAAAAGGTATCTTAGGAGCTGTCTCATACCCAAGAACAGTGAGGGAGCAGAAACTTAAAGTGTCTATGCACTAGGCCAGAAAATGCCATGAAAGCTCTGTACGTCTTCCCCTACCATTCATACATAGCTAAACTGGGTTTTTTAAAATCTGCTCTAAAAAAAAATTTCTCTGCCATCTACAAATCCACAAAGAATATTGATGTCAATTGGCTTNGCATATCCTCTGGGGAAACTGTCTTCACTTTTCAAGGTTGATATTTCTCTATCATTTCATGCACCGATGTCCCCAAAAATATATGCTTTCTCTTTTCAACAGTTAGCATTTTTCTCCCAACGTATTTTCCTTCCCAACATCTTAAGTCGATAGCCGCAGGTTTGCTTGACGGTTATTTTGTTTGCTGTCCTCTGTTGTCTACTGCGGAGACAAACAATTCTCTGTGTAAAGAAAACACGCCCCAGTCTCTATGGTTGACATTTTTCTTTCTGTTTGCAATCTGCTCTCACCTAAATGAGTCAGTCTCTCGTCTGTTTTTGTGCGCTTTAAGATGCCTAATAAGAGTCATTTACAAAGACATATAGGGATTGGTTCCACTGTGCCTCTGTTATTTGAATTATTCATAAGTTAGGAACAAATTGTTGGGGGGAGTCAAGTACAGCCAGGTCCTCTGTGCCCCACTGACCATTTGTTCCCCATCTGTTCCCATCATGAACGGCCTTAGAACCATCCGTGCTTGTGAGAGGGTCCAAACAAATTTAGAGTAGGTAGGAATTTATGGAACACGGTCCCCAAAAAGTCACACAAATTTTTTCATTTTGCTTTTCAACACAGAGCCTCAGAATGTAACCCCAGACTGACTTGGAATTCGTGATCCTCCTGCATTAGCCTCCCAAGTGCTGGGATTACGGACATGTACCAGCTAAAACTCACAGAGATTTTAACTACATCACAGGACTCCTGGAGCCTGTCAATCAAATTTCACCTTTGGCAGGTGCCAGGCTCACAGCTCTTGTATGAAACATTCTAAGAAACACAGAGTATCCGTGGTCCAGTGGGCATTAGCTCTCCTACCATTCAAATCCCCAGATGTTCTCCCACTTTGTACGCTAGTGTTTAACCTTTCCCGGTAGGAGGGGATCAATATGAATTCTTCATTGTTAAGAATCGATGGCTGTCCTGTGGCATCATTGCCATCTAGTCTCACTGAGAAGCCCAGTAAATCTCTCCAGTGCTTTCTAAAGCTTGGTTTGTTGTCTTCAGTTGCTTTCATTTTTAATGCAGATCACTTTGGTTTCTGTTCCCCGGGGGCTTGCAGATAAATCTTGGCAGACATGTTCAGGGTCTACAAATGAGATGCTGGAAAAGGGCCAGCCCACCCAGAATTTAGTTGTAATGGATGAGACACCCCCATGGCTCCACTTAAAGACTGGGCTATTCGTTTCAGTATTTATTGGTGACTACCTCATGAAGTACCTGGGTGGGAAGGGCCTGGGATAAAGCTTCCGTGTAACAGAGGAGGCCAAAATGGAAGCCATGATGCAGATGAACTGACTCAGCCTCCCTTGTAGCTAGGCAGAAGGATCTGTTCCTTCAAATGCATTTAAAAAGAGAGACATACTCAGATATTTAGATAGCCCAGGTCAAGAAAGTCCACTGGGGGGCTGGAGAGATGGCTCAGAGGTTAAGAGCACAGGCTGCTGTTCCAGAG
>LOJH01058222.1:0-14889 GCA_001685095.1 Ellobius talpinus
GGCATACACACAGACAGAACATTGTATACATAATAAATAAATATTTAAAAAAAATAAAGAGGAAGGAAAGGGGGAGGGTGCACAGACCTGTCTGAAAGAAACATGGCAAAAGAGAGCATGGGTGGGCATGTCCACCTTTTAAAGGCATCTCAGCGCATGCGTATAGGGGCTTATGTAGTCACAGCACACATATGTATAGATTATGTGGCCATGCTGCACATGCACATAGATTATGAAGGGCATAAGGCCCTGGGGTGACTAGGCAATTTGTCTGAATGCTGATGGTGCATGTGCAGCTGTGGAACCCCAGAAATGCTAGCACCTAGAGTGACTAAGCATTTTGTCTGAATGCTGTCTGCCATGGGATCCCACATATGATGGAAATTACAACAGGCCAACCTTGAGTTAGGGCGATACTGGATCATCTGGGAAAGCCCAATTATTCATAAACATTTTAATAAGAGAAAGAGAGGTCAAATGCCAAGGTTCAGACAGCCATGAGCCAAAGAGTGTACTGGCCTGTAACATGAGGGCCTGCTTTGGGCTGGTATCTTAAAGGCTATTGGCTGAAGGGGTGGAAGGAGCTCCCGCAGCACTGGCCTCTGCAGCTAGGAAAGGCAAGGAAGGGATGGGGCCTCTCCAGAAGACACTGAAGAACAAAGCCCACAGACACTTTAATTCTATCACAGGTGCTAAAGATTTTAGATTTCTGATCTTCATAACTACAATATAATAAATTTGTCTTGTTTTAAGATATGCTGGCTTGTAGTAATTTGTTACATCAACACAAGAAAACTAACATAAATCCCACTTGCAGGTGGCAGCGGCTTCTACCCCTTCCCAGTCCCTTAGCCCGAGGACATCTGAGTAACTGCCCTCCTCCAGAAGAGTAAACAAGCTAGCTAAGCAGCCTTTGTCCCTTGAGCTCTCCAAGTGGCGACCCTGTGGAGGAATAGTCCTTTAAAACAGCTGCTCACTGTTAAAAAAGTACTTCTGCTGCTCATTAATCAGAATGCTCATAATACACACCAGTGGCAGCCCTGACTAAATACAAAAAGAAAGAAGCAAGGCCATCAAGACAGAGGAATGTCTGTTCTCAGTGAACCTTTTCCAGTTTTCACCATTTCACCAAGACTACTAGCTCTGTTACTAAGCTAGTGTCTAATGTTCAGTTGCAGGGAAAATCTGAGTCCAATAAGGAGAAAAGACAGTATTATCTGTATTTAAATGCTACTACCAGGACCCTGACAGTAAAGTCAGCCCCCAGAAGCTACAGCAGGATGCCTACTACCCTTCCGCCCACTGACAGCACAGCCCTACAGGCCCAGCATTACACAAACAAGCTGCCTGCCTGGCTTCCAAGCTCTCCCTCAAGTCTGTCCATCATGTATAATCAGAAGTGAGGGCATGCCTGGACACATTCTTTTGTTTATTTTGGTTTTTTTGAGGGATACATTAAAAAAGAACCTCACCTCTGTAATCGAAGGTGACCACATGGTAACCAAGGGAACTCAGCACCTGTGAAGTGGAAGACATCCATCATTGGCAACATGACTTGGACTGAGCAGCTTGCTTCCTGCTAACCTCATCCAGAGTTCTGTCCTGAGTCTTACATACAGTGGGAACTTAACAGACTGCTGACATATAGCTCTTGCCTGGACCTGTTGCTGTAGAATGTAGAACTTCCTCTGGCTGAACAACATAGGAAGGATGCCTTTTCTGCTGCTGCTTAGACGGCCAAGTGGCCAGCTCCTACAGTTCCCAGGATGTTTCGCAATACAGTGCAACAGACAGCTCTCAGATACTGTCAGCAGGCCTAAGGCAGTCAGCATGTTGGTGGACCTCAGAGACTTCGTTTGAGGATCCTCACTGCAGCCTAGTATTTCTCTGATTTTGGTGAATTTCTCTATTATTTTTTAAAATTTCTACAGACTAACTAGTTGTTCTTGTCCATTCTCATTAAGATCATTGCTCAAGTGCAGTGTCCAATACACTGGCTAGGGTATACTTAGAATAATGAAAGAGACTCCACATCACCACTGTCACCTCAAGCCACTTAGCATTCCACCTTCAGGGAGACATGGTACTGTCCTAGGCAGCCTGGTGACTCCTGCCCTCTCCTAGCCTACACTCAAAGCCTTGCGGGCCTGGACAAGGAGATGCTTTTCTACTACAGACACATCAAGGGAACTGCTAACTTCTCAGTCACTTACCTTTCCTGCCTTGATCCAACTGACTCAAAGTCAAGGGAATAAAAACTTCCCACTACCCAGATCAAAATAGGCCCACATATCTGTGTACATTCTCTTCTGCCCTATTAGATACAAACAGCTAAGGAGAGGAGGGCATGTATGGTGGGCCAACCATGCTGTACCAAGATTCCAAGACCCAAGATCAAGAACAAAACCACAGGGCTGGTGGGATGGCTCAACAGGTAAAGACACCTGCTGCAGAGCCCGATAATTTGAGTTTGATACCCAGGACTCACATGGTGCAAGGAAAAAAACAACTCTCCCAAGCTGTCCTCTGACTTCCTCTGATTTGAACTGTGGTGCGGGCACGCATGCATGCACATGCATACAAATAAAAAACAAAACTATAAAAATGAAAGGAATTCTATGTCATGACTAAGGCATGAACATTTACTTGCAGGGGCTACTATCAAGCCTGTCTAGAACTTGGCTCAAATCCCACCTGCTTTTATACTCCCTACACCACAGGGGTGATCCTGCAATAAGCTCCCACAGCATTTCTGTGTTTGAGAAACACATCATGAAAAACAATGGCAAATGCTTTTCAACTCATTAGCAAACGCATGCATGCATTGGTTCTGGAACCCACCCTAGAAGCAGCACAATGGAAGAACCATGGGAGAACTGGCCAGGCATTACCTTCCGCAAGTCCATGAATAGTGACTTTTCAGAGTGGCTAGTTCAAGCAACCCCTTCTATTCCAGCATCCTGTAGCTAATAGCACTGCTCCTTTGGGCCACCGGCACTCACCTTGTACAGCTCCACACGGTGGTCGCCTCCTCTGCAGCATGAAAGGGGAGGAAACAGAAGTGGTGTTAGTGCCCCTGCTCAAGGTAAGGCACAAGATTGCCCTCAAGAGTCTGGATATCAAAAAAAAAAAGTCTGGATGTCAGAGCTAGAGAGATGGTTCAGTAGTAAAGAATGCTTACTGCTCTTGCAGAGGACCTGGGTTGTTCCCAATACCCACATTAGGCAGCTTACAACTGTTTGTAACTACAATTCCAAGGGATCGGATGCCCTCTGCCATCTGCCAACAGTGGGCACCTGCATGCACATAGTGCACATAAACTCATGCAGACACACATACATATATATTTTTTAAAATTTAAATCTGAGATCCCAAACACCATTTCAAAGAAGGATCTATGGTAGACACATGACTCTTTGGATCCCCCTAAGTGGTATCAAACTTCTCTCCAACATCTTAGGGATATTTTTTAATTCTCATGTGTACTTTAATTTTTCAGTAGGAATGCACACTTACTGCCCAGATTCAAGAAAACACCCTGCCTGCCTGTGCCACTCAGCCCTCCCCAGCTTTCTAGGGTCAGGGCTACCTATGTGTATGGAAGTTGTGTCCCAAGGAATCTGTCCATATACCTTCCTATTTCAACCTTCATTTCCTATCTAGACCCCCCAATCACGGGAGCTCCTGCCTGCTGCTTCATCAGGCTACACTGATATCTCTGCACATACATGTGCCATACACACATATGGCATATACCTAGACACAGGTGAGTGAGCCCTGGACCCAGCTGCTGGCCCTTCATCAGGAAGCCCTTGCCTCTCATCATAGTGTATGGAATGGTTAGTTCCCTAGCAGACAAGAGTCCTATCAAGCATTTCTTATTCCTTTCTTCATCCTTCAAACCTATTTTTCTTTTATAATGAGCACTGAGGCCATTGCAGGTATATGGTGAGTGGGAATGCCATGCGGGGACACTTGAATGAGTTAGAGGAGAGAAACCAATACATTGCAGCACAAAAATAAAAAGAAATGTGTTCAAGACCAGAAGGAAATCCTACCAGACGTTTTTAGTTCTTTGGAAGATAGCTTTCCTAAAACCTCCAAATTCCCTCCACTGACTGAAAAAATAAAGTGGGACTGAGAGTTCAGAAAGTTCATTGAAGTCACCTTTGGGAGACTTCAATGTTATGATTGTTGAGACTGAAGGGACCCTGCTTGGGGAGGGAGGGATAGCTAGAGAAGAGGCTCAGAGGTGAGCCAAAGCCTTTGAGAAATGAGGGTGTAGGAAGAACTAGACAGAATGCAGGCACTATAGGCAGTCTCTGGGAGTAGGAAGGCACAATAAATCATTGAATGTCACCATATTTCTTTCAGACATAATTACAGAAAAGCTTTGTTCTTTTCATTTAACACATGACTACCAGAAACGTGTCACAGCCAACCATATTTTTTTCATTTATGGAAGTATGCAACAAGAGCTGTTTATAGCTCCTTGGTCTTTAAAAAGCAGAAGAGAAACCTATTGCAGCTTGTCCCCAACAAAGCAGACTGTAAACTGTGCAGAGCATGGGTGAGTCAGTAGCCAAACACTCTGCTCTTGGCACAGAGACCAACCTCGTGGGCTGTGCTTCTGGGTTCTTTCTACAATGCCCTCTGCATTGCTGCACAGCATATAACTACCCAGGACTGTCTTCCCCATAAAAAAAGACCCATACATTGTTCTTCTTGCTGTTTCTACCTATAAAAAGTTTACCCCGCAGCTACCCTCACACTGCCCTGCTGCTGGTGAAGGGCCTGCCTCCCTTCTGGCTCCTTCAGATTCTCTCATAGGCAACCCAAAGAAGCATAGAAAAAGGGACCCTAGAATTTTCAAACAACGATTTCTTAGAAAAATGTACCTCCCCACCTCCTCTACCCCTTTTGAACAACATGCTGTGGTGTAAAAAACACATGAGATTTTTAGGTGGGAGAGCAAATCCAGCCTAAGCCAGCCTGAAGTACAAGGCATCAAACGCACTCATGAGAAGCATCTGGATAAACCAGAAAGGCCCAAATGCACAAAGTGTGTACTTTTTCAACAGCCCATTAGGACACACTGCCATTGCTTGTGTCAAGACTGCTAGCAGACAGCTCACCCACACAGGCAGTCCAGGACATGCCCATGCATGCTCAGCCTTCAGCTTCCCCTCTGGCCACTTTTAAATACTGTTTCTCTTTTAGAGATGGGAAAAGAAGAAGAAAAGGAGGAGGAGAAGTGGTGTGCCTCTTCCTACAGTTGTGTAGCCCTAGTCTACACCCTGGGGCTCTCTCACTGGTAAGACAGACTTGTTTGCCACTCTTCAGAACAGGGGTGACAAACACAGAAAGGTGAAAGGGAGCCAACATTTTCCTCAAAGTGTACTGAGGCCACCAACAAGGGTCATCACCACCCCTTCTTTGAATGACTACCACTTCCTTAAAGAGAAGCCCTGTTTCCTAAATCACACATTAGCAGACACAGTGCTCTTTGATCCAAAGCAGGAGGAAGGAACACCCTATGGCTGGAGGAGCTCAGTCTCTCTGGCAGAGGCACATCCCCCTCCACCTGATTCAAATTCAACTTCCAAAGTTGTCTGATGCTCTGCACTATCTCCCAGGGGCCTCTGGGTAGAGACCCATTGGCCTCAGCACATTGGGGTGTCTCTAAATTCTCCCAGCTCCAAAAGAACTTTACCTTCCTTTGTTCTGGAAAAGTTTCCCTTGCATGCAGCAGGTCAGTAAACCTGATTGTGTAGACCACAGGCCCACTTCAGATAGTCTAAGTTAAAACATTTCCAGCCTAAGAAGGAGCCAGGTGCTGCACAGCGGTCACTCCACATGCGTGGGCTTACCTGGTGCCTGCATTCCCATGCAAGTATAGAATGATGGGGTGGTTAGAAGCCAAAGCATCCTCATACCACATCTGGTCCTTCCCTTGGGCATTTTTCCACCAGATGGAGGGGATGGTGTGCCTAGAGACAGAAGTAGAGAAGGACATAAAGTCAGATGCCCCTTTGGCATAGACAGTAGCACTTATATGAAAGTCTGTGGAAACAAATCAGCAGGGCTCCTATCTATATACAAGTGGACAAGCAGGTGGGTAGCCTATTATCTCATCCTTCAAATAAGTAACTAGAACTGTAAGCTGCAAGGTCACTGCTGATAACCTTAGAGAGAGCAAAATAACCTCTTGTTGGTCAAACAGCTTGTTCTGGTGGCCTTTATCTAGAGAGGAGAGAAATATATCCTGCATTAACTAGAACTTCCTAGGTAGAACCTTCCTGCATTCTAGAGCCACAAATACATGGGCAAATTCATCATAAGCCAGGCTGACCCAGGATCTTAGATACTGTTACTCTATTTGGTCAAATTCTCCTTCAGAGATAATACAAAGGGGAAAATGAATACTGATAATCACTGGGTAGGGTCTAAATTGATATCTACTTTTCCTCTAAAAATCTTAGTCAAATTCATTCTAGACACCAATGACATAAATCTTTAAAAAATCAAGTAGCCAAGTTTGTTCTCTCTCTCGCCCCCTTTTATCTTCCCCGCACCCATATTTTCCCCAGCTTCTCTATCTCAGTTTTTTCAAGATAGGGTTTCCCTGTGCAGCCTGGCTGTCCTCGAACTCAGAGATCTGCCTTCCTCTGCCTCCCAAATGCTGAGACTAAAGGTGTGCACCACCACTGCCTGGCTATTTTCTCATTTTAATGCATCTCTCTAGTTTATTCATGAGGATCATGTTTTTGTGTTTCTAGCCACTATAATTATCACTTCTCATACAATCACAATACCAGATACTTGAGAGGCTGAGCAGGAAGATTGCTAGATTCTAGGAGTTTTCAACCAGCTTAGGCAATATATAGCATTGATGGAGTAGTGGGGAAAAGATGGCAGCCTATTTTAGACATCTGGAGCTGATATTCTTCTGATAGAAGCCAGACTACCTCAATTTCAGATCTCTTCGCAGAGATCCAGGGTACACACCTCCAACATGTCAGTAGAGGGCAGCTGACACTGAGCTGGTAGCTAAGAATGGTGCTTGGGTTGCACTCAGGCCTTTGCAGAAGCTGGTGGGGGGGATCTGAAAAGACGTAGTGAGGGCAGTTGAGAGTGGAGTCTGTTGCTTCTCAAGG
Source organism: Ellobius talpinus (assembly GCA_001685095.1). NCBI lineage: Eukaryota > Metazoa > Chordata > Mammalia > Rodentia > Cricetidae > Ellobius > Ellobius talpinus. The sequence goes on from LOJH01058222.1 coordinate 7,158, forward strand.
CCCAAGGTTATGAAATGGTCTAGGTGGACAGGCAGCAGCAGCAGCTGCTGTCTACTACCTCGAGATTTGCATGGTCATCACTCTAATTCTTGTGGGAACTTAACAATGTACAAAGGGGCTGTCAGTGCTTTCTGCCTAAATACCACCATTATACTCCTCTTGCACAGGACAGAACCTTGATCCTGGTTAAGGGGCCAATCATTCTACCCTCCCACAGCTCTGGACAAAGCAGGTCAGGTTCTTCAAAGTCCCAAAAGCACACACAGGTCAGCTACTGCTCAATTAAATAAAAAAAGAAAATGACAAAAAGACTCTACTCCCAGTGTCCTCTGCTGAGAACAAGAGCCTCCCTTCTTGTTCTCCTTTCTTTACCACAGACTGTCAATGGAAGCATCTGAAGGTCCCTCATCCACACTGGCAGCCTACTCACTGGGTTCATTTACAAACATCTCACATACATGGTGGGTCTCTAAGGCTGCAGAAAGAGACTTTATGGAACTGAGAAACAGACCCGGCTAAGATAAAGGGGCAGTTATTCAGAGCTGCTTCTGAGAGAAAAAAAAGAAACGCTGACGCAGTTCTGGTCAATTTTGACCCAGTTGTTTAGGGATCATCACTTACACAAAAAGCCACTAAAATATATCCCAAGGAAACCACAGAAAAGTCACAGGGCTTATGTCCAGTGTAAATTTATGGAGAAAAGTAGACATCCCTCCTACAGGCAGTAGGCATTCACTTCTCTAAAGAGGTACATTCAAGTCTGTATTTCTGATTGTGTGCTTACATTCCTTTTTTTCTCTAGACTATTTGGTTAAAAAAAAACTTGGAAATAAGACTCTAAAAACAATGTGGTTACAAAGCCTTTGCTGTTTCAAGGACCTCAGGAGAGAGAGTTTGGTGCCATCTCACTCTGCACCACTGAGATCAAATTTAGCTGAGTTCTTCCCTTGGTCTTATGGACAGATGAAGACAAAAACAAGCCCAGAACCACAAGCCTGGTGTCCCAGACACCACCTGACCCGAGCAGGACAGCACCCCGAGCCGATCAGAACAGCACCCTGAGACTGGTGTCCACAGACCACCCAAGCTGAGCAGGGCCCTCATAGCTTCCTAAAGAGGCCAGAGAAGCTTGTGCCTCTACCCTGCAGGCTTGGCTGTAGGCACTTACCAGACTCCAATAGTCACATCATCCTCTGGCTGGAGGTAGTAATTGCAGGTATGATTCAAACCTTGATCCTGTGGTTTTTTCAAATCAATGAAATAGGGGACCCTCACTGTAGGGGACAAAGAGATGAAGTCTGGGTTAATGGGTTAATACATGTTTACCTTTGTATTAACATGCAGTCTTGAGCACACACCACACACACACACCACTGCAATACATAACCACTACCCCCACACATACACAGAGACACACGTTGACAAGCACACACCCCATCCCCACAGCATAGGAGAAACTCTGAAAAGGCACTAAGTGTTTTTCTATCGGGATTTTGCCACATGAGAGGCACACTTCAGGAGGAGGTAAAGCTAAAACCTGAAATACAGCTTGAAAACACTGGAGTAAAGGCACAGCCTGAGTGGAGCCTGAAACCAGGAAGGGTTGCTCAAGGGGAAGACGGAAGCAAAGGAAAGGACAGTTTAACAAGATAAGCTGGCATAAAACAGGGGAGACACAGAGGGGACAAGATCCTGCAGAAGGACTCACCTAAGCCACAGCTGAAGGCTGAGGTCAGGGTGGCTGGGGGACACTGGAAAGGGGCAATGGATAAGATGACAGGTACAAGAGGGAAGGAGGCACAGAGGTTCTCAAGTCTCTGTGACATCACTTACCCCAGAAAAGACATCAAAATGAATACAAAACTCATCCACAGTGAACTCAAGGCTACTATGCAGAATCTTACAGTATAGTCATCTCCCAGTAGGGCCCCAACTGGGTAAACTGGGATGCCAAACTATGGGAGATCATGGACACATCCACTACGGGAAATGTGCAGGACAGGGCAGATAAGAGGGACACTGCCCTACTGTCACTGCAGACACAAGCTAAGGACATCAACAACTGTGACCACACCATGTGTGGCTGGGAGGGGGATGCAGAGAGACACACGCCAAGTGTGAGTGTGCAGAGGGACTTTTAAATTTTTTTCCTTACATATCACTATACTGTACTGCAATGGCAAACATCTTTTGAAGAAAAATTTAATGGAAATATGAAAAACTTCAATAAATAAACCAAAAACATAAGCCCCAAGGTGTAATTTACCCTTGCCATGGGGGAGGAGCGAGAGAGCAGGATGGTCCTGAGTTCTGGGTCATCATGAGCTCTAGAAGGAATCCATTCACAGCTTTTTGGGGGGAGATGAAGGGGGAGTTTCAAGACTAACTTCACATATCATCTGGCAGGTTTAACTCACTTCCTGAAATGCCTCTTGGCCTCAATGAACACTTGCTGAATAAATGAACCATCAAACTCATGAGGATGCATGTGCTCCTTCTCCAGAAATTCCTCTGAGCATCTCCCCCAGGTCACATTGGGAGAGGAATTCCTCACATCATTATCTTCCTAATCCACATCTCCCTGAAGCAGGCTGAAGTTTTAAATCTCCTCTTGAGTTTCTGTTAAATGCTGAATAACATCTTCCCCCAAACTCCTAGAACCCAAGACTCTGACCTCGCTTAGAAGCCAGGTCTTTTCAGAGTAACAAAGCTTAACTGAGGTTTCCAGAGTAACCTCTAACCCATCATGTCTAACAGACTTCTAAAAGGGGAGACCACATATAGATTGTGCATAGATGGGTTGAGGTTTCTACAAGCCAAGCCATATTAAAGACTGCAGGCCACTGGCAGCTGGTAAAACAGGCAGGAGGAACTAGAGTTCCATCCCTAGTAAAGAATGAAGGGAGGCAGGAAAAGGAGGAGAGGGAGAAAAATGGACTCTATCCAGGTGCCTCAGAGGGTGCCAACACTTTATCTTGGACTTTTGGCCACTGAGACTGTGAGACAGCATTTTTGTCTTAAGCCACCCAATCTTAAGACCTGTCAGGAAAATGGACAGTCGTAGTAAAGCATTCAGATTTTATCGTGTCAGTGGTGTTACTGGAGACTTGGAAGTTGTCTGGCATGGAAGCAATAGAAATGAAACGAAGCAAGGAATGCATGCAAGGCTTTAGTGGGGCTCCAGCTTACAAGTAGAATGGAGCCAGCTCTGGTTGCTCTCTGAACAAGGGGAGAAGCAGGCCTTTACTGGCTGGCCTGAAGGTAGAGCAGAGGCTGTTCTATACACTAGAGCTGCTGGAAATCTTCGGGGGCTGAAGACCAGCTCCACGGAACATCAGCAGGTCTGCATGAGGACTGAACAGAACCTGACCTGAGGGCAATGGCAGCACAGAAAGGAAGATAGAAATGCCAGGTCTTTTGTCCCGTTACTTAAGTTTTCCATTGGTAACAGGGGGGCCCATGAGGGCTTCAACTAGAAAGAAGTCTACTTCCTGTGCTGTACAAGCCAATCCCAAGCTTCCCTCTATGACCTTACCACACTGGAACTTGAAGGCTGCAGCCTCATTTGCAGGTGAAATTAAGATGGGATAAAAGAAAAAAAAAATCAACCAGGCAGTGGTGGCTCACACTTTTAATCCAAGCACTCAGGAGTCAGAGACAGGTGATCTCTGTGAGTTCAAGGCCAGCCTGGTCTACGAAAGTGAGTTCTAGGACAGCTAGGACTGTAACACAGAGAAACCTTGTTTTGAAAAATAAAAATAAACAAACAAAAAAACTGAAAAGAGAAAAAAAATTAAAGGGATAAGAACAGGAAGAAGAGCCTCTCACTGACACCCAGTTTGCCTCTGTGACTGATGGGGGCACTGAAGTAAAAATTCAACATAACTGATGGGGTCAAAACTGCCCACAGAGATAGGTGTCTTCCTGAACCTCCAGATGCCATCTCAGACAGGATGTCAAAAACAGCAAGTGAACTGTGCTTACACAGGACCCCATCTCTTCACTAAATCTAAACAATGTACATCAGAAAGCCATTTTACAATCTTATTCACAAAGGTAAATTCTTTAAGAAAAAGTAAAAAGGCACATATATTTTCACTTAGGCCCCCCCTTTTTTTGCATTTGAGCTTTGCTTAGTCTTTGAACCTTGTTTTAAGTTACGTCCTTTGACGAATGGAACCTAGAAAGTCACAGGATTATATGCAGCCATTGTAAAAACACTTAAGTAGGGCTGGAGAGATGGCTCAGAGGTTAAGAGCATTGCATGCTCTTCCAAAGGTCCNAAAAAAAATTACTGTTGTATATGTATGCTTATGTGTGTGAATGCGGGCATTTGTGCATGTCCCATGGAATGTATGTGGAGGTCAGGACAACTCATTCTACTGTGGATCCTGGGGACTAAACTCAGGTCCTCAGGCTTGTGCACTTTTCCCTGCTGAGCCACCTTGCTGACCTTAGCATGACTCTCCTGAGAAGCCTAGGCCCATGTCTTGGGATTATGCATTATTCTTTTTCCTACATGACTGTGGTTATTTGAATGACAAATGTCCACTGTAAGTTCAGCTATTTGAAGACTTGGTCCCCAGTTGGTGGTGCTGTTGGGATGGGGTGTATGGGAGGGATGAATCAGATCACTGGGGGTGTGGTTTGAGAGTTCGCAGCCTCAGCACACCTCCGGTTCTCTCTCAGCTTCCTGCTGCTTGTTGTTATGCATCCTCATTGTGACGGACTCTTACCCCTCTGGAACCATAAGCTAACATAAACTTTCTTCCATAAGTGGCTTCTGGTCACAGTGTTTTATCGTAGTAACAGAAAAGGTACTAATTCAATGATTTTCCGTCTAAACACTGAGATAACTCATATACTTTGCTTTGCTCTGGCTCATGCTGAAATTCTTTTCTGCAGCATAGTAAAGATCCAAATCAGATGCCCACTGGTAACCTGAGACTCACAAGTCAGTCCTGTTTATTTATCTGACTGCAAATTTAAGAGAAATTTGCTATACACTCATGACTATATTAACCATGCTGTGAGCCCTAAAGGTTGTCAGGATGGAGAGCAACAAGTCCTGACTCCCATCTGGAAGAGACAAGAACTTCTACATGCATAGGCCTTCCCAGTTTGAGGTAAAACTCCAGCCTCAAAGCCTCTAATGCTTCAGCCGAAAGGGGAGACGGGCACAGCAATTAAAGTTGTCCACACTATAACTAGAAAACCAGCAAGCCCTGAGCCATTTGCCTTTTCCTCCCAGGAGAGCAGGCCTCACAATGAAAGCATGGCAAAGAGGGCCAAGCCAGCATTGCTGTGGAAAAGGCTGTGGTGATGGCTAACCACTGCCCTAAAATGATACCCATCAGTGCCAAATTCTTGAGTAATTTAAAAAAATATTATTTATTCTTTGTAGTGGGTGGTATATGTGTGTGCTAGGGCACAGGCATGAAGGTCAGAGGACAACTTTGTAGAGTTAGGCCTCTCCTCCTTCCACCTTTATGTGAGTTCCAGGTTGGCAGACAGCAAAGCTTTACCTGATGAGTCTTTCTCTGGTCCTTGAGTAACTCAAAAAGTCTTTTATAATATTTTTTTGGGGCGAGTGTGTATATGGAGGTGGGGGACTATGCTTGCTCAAGCAGAAGCTGGAGATTAATGTTAGGATATCTTTCTTAATCATTTTTCCTTTTTTTTGAGAGTGTCTCACTATCTGGCTGGCCTGGAACTCATTATATAGTCCAAATTAGCTTTGAAATTACAGAGATCCATCTGGCTCTGCCTTCCACGTGCTGGGGTAAAAGGCATGCACCACCATGCCTAGCCTCTGCCTTAGCTGTTTAAACAGACTCTCACTACACCTGGAACACACCAATTTCCGCTAGGCTGGTTAGTCAGTAAGGCCCAGGATCAGCCTGTCTCCACCACCCAGCACCAGGGCTACAGACATGTGTCATCATATTCAGTTTTTATGTGGGTGCTGGGGATCCAAACTCAGATCCTTATTCTTAAGCACCAAGCACTTTATCCACTGACCCACCTCCCCAGCCCCTTGAGTAACTTAAAAAGCAAAGAAAAATAAACAAAACCCAGCAACCCAGAGATAGATTTTTATCCTATTATCCCTTTAGCATCACTGCCCAAGGAAGGATTCACTGGTATAGTGCATGTGAGGCCCTGGGTTTAAATCCCACTACTCCAAAGTCAGCACAATACCAAACCAAAACTGCCCCCGGCCCTCTGCCCACAAGCAGTGAACAGTGGAAGAAAAACGTTAGTGGGGAGCATCAGCCTGGGCAGCAGTCATTACACAACCTCCTCTCTTGACACATGGTCAGACTAAGAACCCAAAGTTCTGAGCCTGTGGCAACGTTTTCTATCTCTTTAGAAAACCAGCACTGCAAAACCGTGGGCTATGCCCAAAGCAGACTGCAGAAAAAGTCCAATCCAGATCTTTGCTGGCACCGGACTGTGTGCCAAACAGCAGAGAACACAGAGCCCTAGGCTGTATGGGTCAGTTCTAATGGTTACACCAATTTACAGCTCTTGTGTCTTTGTGTCTGCAAACCCACCATCTTTTCTGTGCCTTCTTTAAGGGACACTAACTCAGAAAAACAACACTGCCTCGCTTTTCCTAATAATTTTGTTTCTTCTTAAGTTTATTACTTACAAGTTACCTAACTTAAGAGATCATAAATTCCTAGAAGTTTGAGGACCTTCACTCGAAAAACTAAAATATCTCTTAATAAACAGCACACATATTTCTGTTTCTCTTACTGATTAAAAAATACAAATTCTTTGTTAGTATCTTTCTACAGTTATGTCTATTATAGACTGAACATTCAAAATTTGTAAAACCAGACCTTACAGGGCCTGGAATTCTATTACTACTGGGGGTTTGAAGCCTGAGACATGCCTTCCAATCTGCCCTGCATCCTTGGCTCTATCATGTCCTGGGCTACACTCTCACATAGACTGGACCCTCACAGTCCCTCTACCTGCCCAAAGCTCACCTGCTGTCGCACAGCATCAAGCCAGTTTCTGAGTCTCAAGCCCCCAAACACACAAGGGCCCAGAGCTCACTCTGTAAACCAGCCTTGCCAAAGATCTGGTGAGGAGTCCACCTCATCCTATTCTAACATTGACCATAGCTATTTTCAAGGCCAGAGTTAATGCCTCGCACCCTCCTTTGCCTCATTTTGGGTACAAAATGATATTTCTGAAAGGACTGTTTCTAGAGAACACACCCAGAGCCCTCTGCTTCCTGTCTTATAGCACAATACTTCCTCACTTCCCTTCCTCTTCCACCCCAAACAGCTTTGGAACCACACAGGGTCCATGTTAACTCAAGGTCCAAAACGTTTTGTAAACAGCACACAATTCCACAAAAATCAGAATGTGTCAGTTTCTTTTTCTTTTTATGAAAAACAAAACAATTTTTGTTTGTTTATTTGTTTGTTTGTTTTTAAAGGAAAGAACGAGTTAGGTAGTGATGACACACACTTTTAATCCCAGCTTCAGGAGGCAGAGATGAATAGATCTCTGTGAGTTTGAGGCCAGCCTGGTCTACAAAGCAAGTTCCAGGACAGGCTCCAATGCTACAAAGACAAAGAAAAAAAAAAGAAAGAAAAAGAAAAAAAAAGAAAGAAGAAAAGGATCAATGATAAAAATTAAAAGAAAACCCATAAGGCTTCTTCATCATTATTATTTTTAAAGACACTGTTCTTTTCTATGGTTTCAATTAACC
>LOJH01058224.1:0-11439 GCA_001685095.1 Ellobius talpinus
AAAAAAAACTGCTTTGAGCCTATGGAAGGGAAGAACAGAACTAGGTGGGGAAAGCTAGGCTGTGTGTTGGGAGGAAGAAGGACAGAGTCAGAGGAACACCATGGAGCTGCCAGAGACAGACACTGAGAATTTTACCTGGTAAGCCACTGCCACATGGCACTACACAGATTACAAGAAATGGGTTAAATTAAGGTTGTGAGTCTGAGGTCAGTTTAGGATTGCACAATAAGCTTGAAATACATAGCAAGACCCTGTCTGAAAGAAAGAAGGAAGAAGGCAAGATTTCCTAAGGTCTTATTTTGATAGTCTAGGTTCTTATGTTCTACCTCCAAAAGTCATATGTTAGAATCCTTACCCTACGGTGTTGTAGGTGATGCTATTGTAGATGGGAACTCTGAGAGATGGTCAAGCCATTAATGAAGTTTGTGTCTTGTTTAGAGGCTAGAAAGCCACACTTGCCTCTCCATCAGAAAATACATCATGAGTCAGAAGCTAGCCCTCATTAGAAAATGTGTCTGCTGGAGCTTTGATTATGAAATTGCAGACTTCAGACTTGTGAAAAATCAGTTTCTATCATTTAAGTAATCAAGTATACACTATTTTGTTTTTGAATTCTGAGCAGACCAAGTAAGGACATACTGCTTATCAGGTAAGGAGTCAAATGAATTCAATTCTTTAGTATTATTCCAAAGCCCATGCTCTGTTCTATACTAGTTTCTCTCTACCACAATTACCAACCATTATGCTAATACTTGAAACTAATATCAATATTGGTGCCTTACCTTATCTTCCTTTAGTCATATCTTCCTTCCTCTTCCATTCCTTTCTCTATCTTTTATTCTTTGCTACCTGTGGGTGGTTTTATTTTACTTTTTCACTTTCTGTTTTTTAACACAATACCTTGGTATTAAACTGGTATTAGACCAGTTGAGGCTGGTTTCAAACTGACCTTGTAGGAGGATACAAGTTAGAAGCCCTAAGGTTTTTGCTCCACCTCCCAAGTTCTGGGCCTACAATTTTATTCTACCATGCTTAACAATATTCATTATTTCTATTCTCTCTTGATTATTACAATCTATTATTACAAATAATAGAAATTATTATAATGTCTATCTCCTCCTTTTCTAATAACTCTTGGTTTCATTTCCTCACTTTATGTAATGCTTATTTGTTCTTTTCCCAGCATTTATTACTTGAGCTGCATTCTTCCATGTACTCTGGGGACCCTGATATGTGATAAAGTCTTACAGCTACAGAAAAGGAAGTGGTCACTGTAATACCTATAGAGGAAAGCAAAGAAAAGCCCTAGATTTGTTCAGATTTGAAAATAATTATTTCACTGAATACTTCAAATGTTCAACCAATGTAGGTTTCTAAAAGGCAGAGCTAGGGGCTTATCTAGCATGATATTATACAAAGCACAAACTCAAGGGAGCTAAAATGCTACACCAAATGATTAACTCTATTAGACTGAAAGGAAGACCAAAACTCTTCCATTCTTATTCTGAGTTCTAGGAAAACATGTGAACTTAATAGGAATGAGACATGGAAACCTACTGATTAGCACATAGTAAGGTCTAAAACAATGAAGCTCATTTTCTTGTTCCATAAAGCTGTTGAGAAGACAAGTGAGGTACTGAATTGGAGGTTTTATTTAAATATAGGCAACACTTGTCTAAAAATTAGAGATCAATTTTTCTTAGTTTTATGTCTAACTAAAAAATTCTTAAACTATATAGATGCTTTTTTATCATTGAATCTAGGTATTAAAAAAATTCTCTATGTTCAATGGATTAGTACTTAAGGGAGCAAACAAGATGTCTATTTTGCCCTTGTTCCTATTCAATAGAAAATCCTTTTCTAAAAAAGTACTTAACAGGGTGCTTAGATCCGGTGCTTGCAATAGTTGGATTCCCATATTTTACCTCCTCTTTAAGACCTCCCAGAAGACCCTAAGAGAAAATTTATACCTGTATTCTAACCTGGATCACAGTTATGTCTGCTATGAAGTCCAAAGCACACTTTAGTCAAGGGAAGTGGTTTGTTTTAGGTGAAGATGCCTGTGCTGAGAGTCAAAACCTTGATTTGGTACCTGAATGTAATTCTATTGATCCAAATGATTTGTGCAGAGCATGCAACCTTGTGTTTCTCTGTGTTCATCTTTGTAAAATACATCTAATCAAAATAAAGTAGCAACTGGAATATCCTGAATGTAGTAGTTCACTTAGCATCTGGCCCATTATAAGGCTCTATAAATATTAGTTGTTGTTATTTTTGGCATAAAACTCTGTCTTTAGGGATGAGACTTTAGACTGTCAATATTTCTGCTTCTGAATGAGGAGCTTCAGAAAATTGTGTTTACACTCAACAGATCAAAGCTCTGTGAAATGAAATTGTGTTTCAAAAGAACAGATTGATGCCTCGTGCACAGATGTCTTTCCCCATCCTGAACCAATAGGGCAAAATGTTTTACAGATTGGATGCTTGGCAAGTGTAGAATCCTGAAATAAAACTCCTATTGTTTTTCTTTTACTCAAAAAAAAGTTTTAAAAGGCAATTGTAACCTTGGTTATTTATTTTCTTCTATGGGGAAAAAGAGCACATCTGTTTGCAATAGTGGATTGAAAGGTCTAAAAAAATTGTTTTAAAGCAAAGCAAAGAAACTCTGTTGGCACTCTATATCTGATTGACAGGAAGACAATGTTTGTTCTGAAGTTGTTTGGCTTCTTTGAAGAATGGAAAAGTGGTGGGCAGATGATATAGAATTATACAGTTTTAATGAAGTGGCTTACCGCATAGAGTGTGGTTTTTTTTAATTCATCTGGTAAATAGTTTTAGCTGTGACATAATATCTTAACATTTTTATTTAAATTTTGAGTGTGCATCTGTCACTTTGTCTAAGTAGATGGCCAAGATAAAAAAAACAATGATTTCTGTAACCTCCCATCTGAAATTAGCATGCAAAACCCAAGTCAGATAAGAGATCTTAGCTGTGCACATTCTGCCAGTGCTTTATTTTATTTATATAAAATATTCTATATTTTAAATCAGGTTGCCCTTTTTAGGTTATTTCTCATGAACAAGAAAAAACAATCTATTGTAAAATAGGCTTAAACATACTGTGGTGATGACCGTTGTACTCAGAAATGAAGTAAATACTGATGACCCCCCACTCCCCCTGCCTCAGGCCTGATTTCTCTTGGGAAGCTCGGATAAACTGAGCTTAGGGAGGAGAAGCTGCAAGGACTTAGCTGAAAAGAGGGTTTGGATGGACTGAAATAGAAAGCAGATTGAGTCTGAAAATGCGAGGGCTGCAGGGACACATTGAAAGACAAACATTGGTGACTCTGATTTAGCTGAGCCTGGAAACCCTTACAACAGACTACTGAAAGGCTTTTTATTCACGTAAAAGATGAAGAGAGAGGAGGAGAGATGGAGAGACAGACAGACAGACACACACACACACACACTAAGATGTGGAGAAAGCGAAGAAAGATGATTATAGATGAAAAGGTATTTGCTTGCTACCAGCTGGTTTGACAAAGAAATACCTAAGAAAAGTGCAAAAGCACCTCCTGGCCTCTTTGGCCATTTTCGGAAGAAAAATAATTTATTCTATGTGGGTTAAAGTTGTATTTTAGATATTAAATTGGAATTCAATCTTAATAACTGACTGCCAAGTGACTTGACCATTTCAATCAAGTGTGAACCTCAAGGCTTCACATTTCATAGGCTCTGTGCAAGTCCTATGTGTATTAAAGTAGCATGCAGAATGAGTGTCAGTGGGATAAGGGGACAGCTTATGAAACCCATAGGTGTAGGCTAAGTTAGACCTGATATCATTGCTTTATCTCTACAGAAATGACTAAGTGTATGACATTATAATTCTTTGTATATGTAAATACGTAAAAGTAGCAGACAATGTAGAGACCTTGACTTGTAACAGGACACAGTAACCTTGCCTCAAAGAAAACTTGTAAATAACTCCTGACGTTATCCGCAGTCTAAGAATACCCTGCATTCAAAATTATATGAGTCACATTTCCTTGAGCTCTTTATATCATTTATAAGGTTATTTTTTTAAATTATGTTTCGAATAAGTGTCCTCAAGGCATGATTGAAGATGCTTGTTTATTTTAACAGAGTCCTTGGGAAATATAAAGCCTTTCACAGTGATGGAACAGAAAGAAAGTCTCAAAAATAATTTTCTCTGTTTTCACTCTTTCTGTATGTGTGTGTGTGTGTGTGTGTGTGTGTGTGTGTTTGTGTGTGAGCATGTATACTGAACCATGCATGTAGAGGTCAGGAGACAACTCCAGGATTGGTCCTCATCTTCTCCCTTGTTTAAGACAGGGTTTCGTATTTCCTGCTGTCTATACCAGGCTAGCAGGCTGGCATGCTTCCAGTGATTTTTCCAGTCTCTGTCTTACATCTTGGCAGCATAAACAGAACAAGGATTACAGAATACATTATTAGAATCTATTATATAGATTACTAACACATATGTGGGTTCTGAGTACCCAAACTCAGGTAGACATGTTTGCATGGAGTTCTATCTTATTCACTGGCCCACCTCCCTAGCTCCTTTAAAAATATGTTAGGGGTTGGTGAGGTGTCTTGGGGAAAGGTGCTCTCCCCTCTTACAAGTCTAATGACTTGAATTCTATGCCCCAAACACACATGGCTATACATGCCTACACTCCTACACATATGCATATTCACACAACAATTAAAATGCAATATTAAAAAAATACAAGTCTCTGTTATGTCTTTAGCTTCTAAGGTATTTATGATTTAGGTATATGAAATAGCATTTAAAATAATCATTCATTTGTCAACAGCTGCATCTTCATTTTCTTATATCCTTAATAAACTCTCTCCTGTTCTCACCTGCTGCCTCTTACCATCAAAAACTGTCCACTGAAGATTCTCTAGGCTTCAATTTTCTTATTTTGATTGCCAGTTTTTAAGTATTTCCCATTTATAAATTTATAAATACTACCCATTAACTCTAGTAATCATTTTTTTCTTTCTACCTCTTTGATTTTCGTCTTAATCTGTTTTGAAATGCGTTGTAAACTCTGTAGAGTATTCAGCATATCCAGGAATTATCTTCAAGATAATCCTTGGCTATAGACAAGTTCTAGACCTGTCTGGAAGATGTGTTTTAATCCTGCCTCAAAAACAAAGCAATTAAAAACATGTTATAATATATCTATAAAGCAGCAGTTCTCAATCTGTGGATTGTGACCATCAGGAAACATATTTATGAAGGTCCTGGAATTGAGACAACACTTAATAACAAAATCATAGTTATTAAGTGTCAATAAAAATAAATTTGTAGTTGTGGGTTCCTAAGACCATCAGAAACGTGTTTTTCAATGGTCTTGAACCACAGATTGAGAACCACTTAGTTTATAGCACAAAAATAAGAGAATATTTGATTAATATTATCAAGTATTATGTACTGTATATAATTATAATGTAATTATATATGTCTATAATGTATACACAATACACTCACACACACATATATTTGCACACACACACATATATATATATGAAATGTTTTTTTTTATTTGGTCATCAAGTACGTTTTTTTATAGTAGCATCACCCACCAAGACCCACAAACCTGTAACATTTTAAAAATTTTCTTTTATTTTTGAGATTAGAATAAAATCTCACTTATAGTTGCTTATAATTAAATACATATAATGTAAATACCACGTTCCTTTTCCTGCTTCCTAATCCTCTTCCTTCTTGCTCTTTTTCAAACTCACGTCCTCCTCTTTTCATTAACTGTTACCTGCATATAAGTATATACATATCTATTCCTAAATACAGCCTGCTCTGCCTGGGCATGGTTACTTGTATGCACTTCTCCATATGCATGTTTTACAAATTCACACAAAGAATTGGTGTTACCTGACTAAGAGAGCAAAGAGGGAGTATTTCACACTATTTTCCAAACTTATTTGATATGATTATACTTTTTAATATACTTATCTTTTTACATGACAGGTCACTATTATTTGTCTTCACGCTTAATTTCTTCTAATTTCCTAATCCGCATGACAGATAGAGAAGTTTTATATATATATATATATTTTCTTACTTTGCTTTTGAGACAGGTTCTCACTACATAGCTATGACTATCCTGGAACTCAATACTTACACAGGGCCAGCCTCAAACTCACAGAAATCCACCTGCCTCTGCCTCTGAGTGCTGCGATTAGAGGCGTGTGCCACAACACCAAGTGAACCAACGGGGACTTATATTTTTTATTTTAACTTATCATGTAAAACCATTCATGGGTACTACAAAGTGAATTGCTTTACAATGTAATAACTCAGGGAAAGCATGTGGAGAAATGCCATCTCAATAAGAAAAGATAAAAATAAAAAAAATAAGAAAACAGAAAGTAATAACAGAAAAGTACCATTTAGAAAGAGAAATGATTTGAATATGGTAACAAGAACTTTCCTGAGGAAGTTGGGATATCATTATTTTGTATATAATTTTATACTTATTCACACTTTCCAGAATACTGTTTTAAAAGTCAGGAATCTACACCACAGAATTGGACTGGCACAATTATCAAAATTTCATGCAATGTTTTCATTTCATTCCGAGACCATTTTTACCTTTTTTCTAAAAATCAGACTCACATTTTCCTTTACTGAAAGAATTGAAGCCAACTCTAGGATTTTACTCCAAATAGTAACAACACACAAGAACCAGGAAAAATAATGAAAAATTCCAGAAAGAGGAATGCTTTCCATTTGATTCCTAGATTTTGATGATTTGGGAAAAATTTTGTATGGAAAGAAAAATTCTAAGGTTGTTTATTAACCTCAAACAGATCAAATCTTCCTTTTAAGGAAATGTTCAAATAAATATTTCAACTGAAAAGCTTCCTGGTTAGATGATTTTTATTTTGTTGTCATGACTATTCTCATATGTATGAAAACCTATCAAATGTTTATGGCTCTATTTATAAAGCACAAAACTTCCATGACATTGGGCCTTGGGGCCTCGGTCTCATTTGTTGGCCAGCTTCAGGGTAGAGTTCTATTTGTTTTTTTGTTTTGTTTTGTTTTGTTTTGTTTCATCTTTCTTTCTTTCTTTTTTAAAAAATATTTATTTATTTATTATATATACAATATTCTGTCTGCATGTATGTCTGCCAGCCAGAAGAAGGCACCACACCTCATTACAGATGGTTGTGAGCCACCATGTCGTTGCTGGGAATTGAACTCGAGACCTTTGGAAGAGCAGGTAATGCTTTTAACTGCTGAGCCATCTCTCCAGACCTCCTCTCCTTTCTTAAAGATTCGTCTATTTAGAATGTTAAGAAAATTATTCCTAGCTTTTTCGAAGTCCCCCCACCTCAACTTCTTTCTTTTTCCTTTTATTTGCATCAGATGTAGGCCTGGCTTCTTCAGCCATGCCACTTTCAGAAGGATTTGTTTTCTCCTTACAGTTGGGCTGCTGTGGGTCCTCTGTCTCGTAAAGACACTAAACTTTATTTAACACAAGTTGGTGCACATTTAATACAACACTGAAGGAAGGGGACTAGGAAAATAGATCATGAGAATGGTTTCATGTCTGTTAGCATTTTGGGGTACAAGTAAAGGAGTCACCTTACCATTATCATCAATATTCTGATGAGTGTCCCTAGAGGTTTAATGACTTTGGCGCTGAACAAGCTAGTATTCATGGCATTGACATTGAAGACTTTTCATGACTAGCCAATCTATGATTACTCAGCATTAGGAAGATTATTTTTTAAGATTTTATTTTTATTTATGTGTATGTCTACATGTTGGTATGTGCACATGAGTACCTGTGGAACCCAGAAGAGGGCGTCAGAACCACTGGGAGCTGAAGTTACAGATACTTTGTGAGTCACCAGGTATGGGTGCTGGAAACTAAGCTCAGCATCTCTGCTAGAGCTGCACATGTTTTTAACCACTGAGCAATTTCTCCAGCCCAGAGTGGGAAATTTTACGAAGGATGTTTTAATACAAGATTAAATATAGAGGTTTAGGGAAAAAAATGGTGCTCAGAAGAAAGTAAGACTTAAGCAAGTGTGAGTACAGGCTCTCCAAGGGACAGGGCAGCCCATTGTTTTAAGATAATCTCCTATAGGATTTTGGTGGAGTTTCAGGTGACTGTCTTATCACTGGGTGGCTCCTGGGAAGGGCAAGAATGATGCTGCAACAGCATAGCCTTCCTCTAAAGAAAATGAAGTTTCACTTGAGATTCTCAGGGGAGGTCTCTGGGAAATAAATGAGGCCCTACCCAAGGTTATATATATTCTGGCCTTAAGACCAACTCAGTGCTATTTTAAAATACAAAATATCTATATTTGAAAGACAATTAACTCTGCGTTGGAAGTTGACAAGAGGCTTTAGTCAGTCTCTAGAATGTGGGGTCCTCTCCCTTCTCATGCCCACACAGTGTCCTGCCTCAGATGCACAGCAGATCCCAGGCTTCCCAGAGCACCAGCTTTTGGTTACACTCAAAGCCCAACAGTGAGAAAGCTGAGAACTCCAACACTCACTCTTGCCTCCAACAAAAGCAAAGCCATTCGATTCTTCACCAGAAGGTTGCCTGAGAGTCTTCACAGATGTGACATTCTGGGTTTAGATTAGAAAGTGGATTATAAATAGCCTCTGGGGAGGTGGAAGCAGCTGAATCAGTGAGGCCAGATGCTCCCATCCAGGAGGAAGAACTGCTGAGCAAGTAGGAAGAGGAAGCTCATTTCCCAGGCCGGCCTCTTTGTCATTTGAACTTCAATATATATATATATATATGTATATATATATATATTATANTATATTTTTTTTTCATTAGCTAGTTGTCTAGGGAACAAAAGCCCAATGAAGAAAATTTGCTAAAGCTGAGCCTAAGAACAAGGGCTTATTTCACAAGTGTAGGCCATCCTGAAAAGGAACTCTTTAGGGAAGAAATTGTTTTTTTCTGATGAGAAATTTATATTTTTAAGTTTTAATGATTTCATAACATAAGTTTTCAGTGTGATAAAAAAAACTCTTTGAAATATTATCATATGTTACATATTTCCAATAGACAGTTTATAAGTTTTCGGTCTTTTTCATGTACATCATTAAAACTCTAATAAAACACAAACACTCCAGATGTACAATGTGTTGCTTAATTTTTTTCCATTGGGAAAATGATTATAATAAAGGCCAATAATAAAATTAGTCTTTGTATAATATATTGTTTTTTTTCTTCCAAAGACTTCAAAAGATTTCAAAGCCTGCTCAACAAGTATGTATACAAACCTTGAAAAACCAGATTAAAACAAACAAACAAACAAAAAAAAGAACCTTTAGTGAATTAAGTGGAAATAATGTCCACTCTTTTTGAAAATCAGTGCATATTTATGTATTTTGAAATCACAAATAAAACACAGGTTCTAGGCTTTTCTTTCTTCTTGTTCTTGATGCATGTGGTAATCCGTTTTGTGTGAAATAGTCATCATTCTCTATGGCAGGTACAATCTCTAAAGTCCTCCTTCTTAAGGCAGAAGGAAATAAAAACAATGTAATCAAGTCTTTTTTAAATTTTCTAATATTTTTTCAGGATTAGAAATTAGAAATAAATGAACTGATCCATTTTGTTAATCAGACAGTTAATTGAAACAGTTATAAATCACGTAGAAAAGAATTGTTAAAATTTAGCAAAACAAATCATCCAGATGATCTCTCTTAATAGTTAGACTCGTAAACATACAGCGCTCTTTCTAGAGCTTTATCCTCAGAATGTTCTAGAAAGACAAGGGTACATGCTTGGAAGAACAGCAGCTCATGAATGTAGTTAACTGACTGAAAGTTCTGAGAAAAACAGAGATGTAAATTTTGATCTAATGCTTATATTCTGCCATCCAATTTTGTATGGTCTTAAGTCATCCAGATTCTCTGGGTTTAATTTTCTCATCACCATGTAGAGTGATTATATTCCTTATCTGAAGCTTTGATACTCTGGAGTAAGGAGGCATCGTGCTTAGTTGTGTTTCCTATTGCTATGTTAAATACCTTCAGAAATACAACATAAGGGCCAACAGTTTTCTTTTGGTTCACAGTTTAGGATAGCACCTGTCATGGAGAAAGTCACAGCAGTAGGAGTTTGAGGTAGCTAGTCACATTGCCTGCAAAGGAAAATGATGCAGGCCTATGACTAGCTAGCTCTTCCCTTTTCATACAGACCAAGACCCAAGACCAGGAAATATTACAGCTTGAATGTGAATCTTCCCACTTTAATTAATCTACTCTATATCATCCCTCACAGACACATTAAACTCCCCAGGGAGTGATGTGGGCCTCATGAACACCTCCCAATCCATGATGGAGTGTTTCTGAGTCCAATCTTTTGCAGGTATTTTATAGGTAATTGTCAAAGCTTTGAATCTGTAGATGTGATAGCTATATCAGATATAGAACACAGCATTTTATAGCAATCTTCCTCCTCCTCTGACTATGGACATTCTTACTGACTCCTCTACCTGAGATGTTCAATGAGCCAAAGAAGGTGTGATCCAAATGTCCCAACAAGTGATCAGCACCCAATAATCCAATAATCTCATCTCTTTGCCACATTATAAAACTCTACATTCACCATAGCCTATTAAAAGGAGACATATTTTTAATCAAGTCAAAAAGCAGAAGTTCATGTCCATAGACAGGGACACAAATATTTATAGGAAAATTTGAAAATGTGTCCACTTAGGAAAAAAAATTATCACAAGTATGTTCCCCTCTAGAGCCTGTGATCTTCCGAGTCACTGGCTTTTGACCAGGTTTAAAATACAAGATCTGATTTCCTTTCTGTGGAGCAGATCTCAAATAGAGTTAAAGTGTGATTGGTTATTATCATAACTGCCACAGCTGGCCTATTTTGTTTGGCAGATCCATATTGTAGCAAACAGGGTCATAGCTGGATAAGATCATGAATGATTTTTCTCCTCCAGCAGCTGGCATAGTACCATCTAGCACTACCAAAAGTAGCCATCAGGAAAGATGTGTTCAGTTCAGTGTTAGCTTTATTTAACTCTTTGTCCCATAAGCAAAGTATATGAAATCCTCAACAATAGGTTCTATAATGAGGCAACAAAGAGAAATGGTAATAGACTCTACTTTGGCAAGCCTTGGGGGGCTCTATACTCAACAACTCATGGATGGGTATCCCACATTTGTTACTGAGATTTGAGATGAATAGCCCATGACTTCTGGAAGCAGCATTTGTTCACCTATGCAGGCTGCATCTATTCAGACTCCTGTTTCTTTTGTTACACATTAAAAAGCAGCTTTCGATTTGCATTTCCCTGATCGCTAAGGAGGTTGAGCATGAGCTTAATTGTTTTTTGGCCATTTGAACTTCTTCAGTTGAGAATTCTCTGTTCAGATCAGAG
>LOJH01058226.1:0-11439 GCA_001685095.1 Ellobius talpinus
GTATAAGCTAGCCGTGCGGGAGCTGGGCGGGACGAAAAGCAGGCCTGCTTGCCTATTCACTACAGGGGTAAGAAGGGGGTGATTTGATATTCATCTCTTGTCTATGGATAGGATGCCATGGCTTTCATGTGTGTTCTATTTATGGATGTGATACAATTTCTGTTTACTTTTTACAGTATTTGCAGCACTCCGTAGTGCACTTCTGTGTACATACATTTACAGAGACATTTTCTAAAAAGATGAAACACATGCTATTTACCTAATAAAACAGAAAATGTGCTACTTATAAGAATAGAGAACCTAAGAAAGGGCTAAAAGGGACGAGCCCTGCTTTGTTTTCATTTGTTCAGCTTACTCAATGATGGTATTTATAAGATTCCTTTTCTCTTCCATGCTTGCTTTTACATTGTTTTATAGTTTCTTCAATATAGTTCACAAGAAATAAAATTTTTATGAAGCAAAAGTTTGGACAGTGGGCAGTGAGATGGCTCAGGGGTAAAGGCTGCTTGCAGCCAAACCTGACCCACTTCCGTCCCTGAGTCCCATGTGGTACAACAAGAAAACCAACTCCCTCCAGCTCTCCTCTGACCTGTACAGGTATGCCTTGGCTCAGGCCTTCCCTCCTCACATAAATGAGTGTAATTAGAAAGCAAATCCTGGAGAAAATGATATTTAAATTAAAATGGAATTAGCCCACTAAGGTTAATGCCAAATTAAGAGTAAGTTTTAACAAAATAAGAATAAGTCAGATGTCTAATCTTTCTGAAGTTGAAAATGTGCATTAACAATGTGTTGTAGAAGTCAGTGTCCTAAATACTTTCTCATGGAAAACATCAGCTCTCTGAAGCATCTGAATTTGAGAACAATGAATAAAGATATCTCGAAAATTTTTAATACAAACAATAAAATCTATTCCTGTTATTTCTAGGGCTGGGCAGATTGCTCAGCGGTTAAAAGCACTCACTGTTCTGGTAGATTGCTCAGGTTCAGTTCCCAGCACCTACATCATGTCTCATAACCATTCATAACTCCAGTTCCAGGGAAGTCTGAAACCCTGTGCTGACCTCCTTAAAAGCACCAGGAACCCATATGATACACGCAGGCCAAACACTCATACACATAAAATAAATCATTTTTTAAAATTTCATTCTCTTCCCATTCTTAAGAAAAAACAAACAACAACAATAAAAACTCTAGCTTTGAAGGGAAAGAAATTCATAGCCTTTTCAAAATAAAAGCAGATCTCTTAAGCAACTGTTTTTCTGGACAACTATTTTGAGCTAGGCAATTCTCTTTCCTGGACCATAAACTACATTGCTATTCAAATAAATAGAATTATCAGCCTGTAGGCACTTCTTTTATTTACTCATGAGGCTAGGATGGTTTAAAAATAAACACTATAATACATTGGACTTTACTGTGATAAAGGACAGAAATTGCCATTCTAGGGGCTGCATAAACTTCATTATAACCTTGCTGCAACGCTCCAAAGCAATTCTGCAAAAAAGCATATATTGAGGCTTATCCTTTGTAGAGAAATTTGTAACCTAAAAATACATTTATATATTTTATTCCCCAGTGAGAGACTGGGATAATCCTGACATCCATGCTATCAACAGTTCACAGGATCTGAATTACTGTCCTCATTTTTATAAAGTCTCTAAAAAGTTTAGCCTCATGGCAGAGGGCTATGTTCACCTCGTGTAAGTGATGGAACAAAACCAGAACCCAGGCAGGTGAGTCCCAAGCAGCAGGCACTTTCCACCATTGTCCTGGAAGGCTGGTCCCTCTGAGCACTATGTCCCTCCCATCTATAATGGGTAATACAAATTACATCTCTAGCTTTCTGAAAACACAAGAAGATAATTCCCACAAGAATTCAATGAGTTCTAATTTTCATTTGTTCCCGTGTTTTGTTGTTGTTGTTAACTCAGGGTCTCACCTAGCCTAGGCTGGCCTCGAACTTGCTGTGGAACTGAGAATAAACTTGAACTCCCAATGCTTCTGCTTCACCTACTAAGTGCTGGGATGACAGGCCTGGAACACTATGCCTTGTTTAGGCTGTGTTTAGGGTGGAGCACAGGGCTTTTGCGTGCTAAACAAGTATCCTGTCAACTGAGTTATATTCCTAGTCCTTATTTCCAATTTTGCATTATTTTTTATTATGTATTTATTTGTGTGTATGTTTATGTGGGCCCAAGGCACATGTGTGGGAGTCACAGGAAAACTTGCCAGACTCAGCCCTCTCCTTTCCCCACGTGGGTTGCACTCAGGTTGTGGGGAGGCTTCGTGGCAAGCATCTTTCCTGCTGAATTATCTCAGAGCTCAAAGTAACTAAAGTTTTAAAAAAAAGCAACTAGATTTTGATTTTAACTTATCCAAACCAGTGTTCACTACATCACAGAAACAATATTTTCTGAGCTATTATTCTTTCAGTAAAAATTCTTTACTAACTGGTTTATATTGTAACCTATTGAGTAAATTTAATTATTTCTTTTCCACTAGAAGATTCTGCTTACACAGAATCCAGTCTTAATTAACCACACAATAGAGGTGTCTATGGTACATAGGTCAGCTCAGGCTTCTGGGGGTTTTGCTTGTTTTCTTTCCCTTTGGTCTGGAGAGTAATTAGCTTCTTGGCATTTGACAAGGCACACTGTCACAACGACTTGTCTGTGTCAGCTGAGGTTGCCTGGCTATGACATTGTAAATAAGGTTTGAAGTCAGGAAGCATCTTTAGAAAGATTCCCTCAGTGAGGTGGGGAGGCTGGATATGTGGCTCAGCAGGTAGATTGCTTGCTCAGCAATGTTCCAAGTCCTGGATTCGAGTCTCAGCCTTAAATTAAAGGATATGGTGGCACATACCTCTAATCTCAGTATTTGGGAGGTGCAGGCAAGATGATCAGAAGTTCAAGGTCATTCTTGGCCACATGGAGAGTTCAGGGGTAACCTGGAATGCAAGAGACCCTGTCTCAAACAAACAAACAAATAAAAAACTATAAAGTAAGTTATTTTTCTTCCTTATACCCCAAACAAGAAAGTTGTTGAAGGCAATAGATGCTATAAGAGCCATGTTCTTGGGGGACGTGAGATCTACTGAGGCTAAGTCCATTTTTTCATTAAATGGCAATGCATCATGATTAGAGTTTTCAAGAGACTCTCACTTTCATAAAATTTTCTTTTAATTTTATCTATTGAACACAATATGTCTTAACAAAGAAATGAGTCTTCCAATCAGAAATGTTCAGAGGGTACACTGACTTTCTCCATAAAATGAGATTAAAATTCTTAGGCTGTGAGAAGTACCTTGAAAAAATGATGTTTGTATATGTTCTTAGAATATAGAAAATCCAAAGGACAGTTACAAGCTCTTAGCACACTAACACAGCTGCTTGGGCCTCAAAATTCACACAAGGCCCTGCTTAAAGTTCTGGAGAAATTCTTGCTACTTTGCCGTGCTCCATGAATATAAGTAGAATAAACAAATAAACACTGCCAATTATACATGACAAAGATTCTGTGCCTAATAGAAAATGATGCAGCGTGACTAAGATTGAATGAGCCAAGAACCCATTTACTCCATGGATATGATGTTTTATAGAACTGAGAACCAGAGCCTAAAGCAGGTATATGATGACATCTTGGAGTTTGTTTCCCTCATGAGCACAGAGAAAGAACTGCCTTTCACCTCTCTGTGTAGCCATGTGCCTGCCTTCGGAGAACCAATGGGTGTGTATTTACTCGATACATAAGCAAAGGAAAGAGTTCCAGGTCACTGAATGAAACATAAGTTGTCATGTATCGGAGAAAACAAATGTAGAGTGTGAGTGTTTAGACATCTAGAAGTTTCCAGGTGTGCTTTTAACATAAATGGAAATTGTCGTGAAGATGATTTACTCATTGCTGATGAAACTGGCAAAGAAGTGGCTTGTCGCTTGATATTGTGAGTGCTAACTGGAGGATGCACTCTGCTAGCCGACCTAAATGAGTTCCAATGACCCAGGACAGCCCCCTCCCAGCAGTAATTTTCTTTGCAAGACTAAGGAGATGATCACATGATGAAAATCTCTACTTCACCAGATGACCCTAGAAGCTTAGGGCTGGCTAATTAGAGAGCACAGCAACCAAGGATAAATCCAGTGACCTTACAGATCCCAAAAGAGGGAGGTTGGAGGCATGTCAAAGAAATGAATCCAGGTAAGTTATATATCACTGGCAGGTAAATCTTAGTGGGGGAATAAAGCATAAAGACAAATGTGAAATGCCAAAGTATGTGTGTATTCCTCAACAATGTCTCATTCCATCTTGACCTGGTACCAGAAATCATCTGAGCTCTTCCTTTGAACACAAGGTTATCGCCGCAATTGACTTTCTGCCTTCTCTTTCCCTCCAGGCCCCGCTGCAAAAAAGAAGTATGTCAGTTATAATAACCTGGTTATCTAACCTGTTCCATCTCATGGAACCACGGAGGAGGAAGACCCTCAGTTATTCCGTCACCCAATTGGCATAGGACTCTTTCAGTCCTGCCCGCTACCCATCTCTGGAGGAGCTTCCCCAGCTGGGAGACCAACGTTAGAGGATCTACACATCCTAAACAGCTGCTTAATGAGACATCTTTACTTTCTCTTGGCTTAAGAAGTCATTGGCATCAGCACTGCCATCTCGGCTACAATTCTGGACTCCCTCAGCAAAGGGAGACTTGAGACTCAAGTCCCACCTGGCTCTTTTGGATGACCCGCTGAGAGCCTCAGGACTGATTTTTTTGGGGCGGACTTGTCTTTCTACGTATGTACTTCCAGGATGCAAGGTTTTGAAATTTTCTGTACAGTTTGTGAGGACCTTTGCACTTTGCCACCCAATGTCGTACCTAGGTTCACTGTTTGTTTTTGAATGCCCTGTTTTCACAGAACCTTATCCTCTCAGATGGTGGAATCTTTGGGAAAAAAATAAAACAACTAATTTAAAGGAAAAAAAATATCTCGGCAGACATAAGAGAACATACAAACCCCCCACACATCTGTAATTGACTGTATGGTTATGATTCTAGTACCATGGAAAATCATTTTTTTAAAGATACACACAAAAAAGATATTTAAAGACCAAAAACTGTGCTGAGAAGATATGCCCCACCTATCTTTGGTACACGGTAGGTGATGTGATGTTAAAGAAAAGCATTGGCTAAATGGCATTGAGGTCTTGATCTTCAGAATGCATGCCAGTAATGTATTTTACAGTACATGTTTATAATTTATGTTTAATATTTGTATTTGTGTTCTCTTTTGTTATTTTACTTAGGCTATATGGATATTTTTGCAATAATTTTAATGATTATTAAGCTATTTGACGGAAAGAATATGGATTTTTCATGTCTTGAGGTTTTGTTCATGCCCCCTATGACTGACCAATGTGATAAGGACTTTAAAAAAAAGAAGCATGTACGTTTTTTACTGTTTGTAATAAGTACTTTCGTTAATCTTGCTGCTTATGTGTCAATTTAGTGGAAAAAATATCCCTTGCTGGAAAAAAATTCCCTTTCCATTCTCTTCCAGTTCTGTGGTATTGTCTAAGAATGTATCAATAAAACACTTTGGTTAACTTTTCTATTTTCTGTCGTAAGTACTTTAGTTTCCCCTCCCACTTGTTTACGGTTTATTTGAAACCCTGAGCTACAGAAGATTAGTGACAGACAGCTCAAGTCCTAAGCTCCCACGTACACTGTTTCTGAAGTGCATAGCAAAACCTAGAGGCTCTCCTGGAAAAGGGAGAATCACAAAAACCAAGCATTCTTTCTCCCTATAGCTGAAACTCAAGCCATAAAATTCCTCGTATGTGCCAGGTAGTGGTGGCACACAACTTTAAGCCCAGAACTTGGAAGGCAGAGGCAGGCGGATCTCTGTGAGTTTGAGGCTGCCAGCCTGATATAGAGAGGTCAGGAACATTCAGGACTGCTGCACAGAGAAACCCTGCCTTGAGAAACAAAAACAGACAAAACAAAAATTCTCATCTGTTAACTCAACAAGTTTTCTATCAAAAACAAATAACAAAGAAGAAGAGAGAAAGAAATATTTGCTTACAAAAGCAGTCCTCTGTAAAATTCAATAAAAAGACAAACATTTCTACAAAACCAAACTGAAAGGACATAAGGCATAGGAACAATAACTGAAACAATGGACTTGATTTTGCAAACAAATATGGTGGTGAAGTTGGTCAAAGCAAGATAAAGAGTATGGATTTCACAGTCTCTAGAGGAAAATAAAAAGAAAGAAAACACCCTGAAGGAACTATTCAGCAGCATGCACACCAGGAACATACCGTGACCACCTTGTGCAGAGTGACATTGGTACTTAGCACTCCGTGTAGGCTCCCAAATCCAAGGTGTATTCAAATGCTCCCTGGCTAGGGGAGGGGAGATAGCTCAGATAATAAAGTACTTGCCACACAAGGATGAATGCCCAAGTCTGAACCCTTAGAAGCCATGTTAATAAAAAGTCAGACACAGAGGAGTGTACTTACCATTCCAGCAGTAGAAGGGTGGAGACTAGCAGATCCCTCATGCTTCCGAGAAGCCAGCCAAGTCTGATAAATGACCTCCAGACCAACCCTGACTCAGAAAAACAGGAATAATACTCAAGTTGACCACACACGTGTGCACGCACATACGGGAGGGGGGCACACATGTATGCACAAAACATTGGTTGGATGGATAGATGATAGATAGATAGATGATAGATAGATAGATAGATAGATAGATAGATAGATAAAAATTATTCTCTGGTGGATATAGTTGTCACTCATTCCTACAATGCAAAATAAAACTGTCATATTATTTCTAACTTCAGTTTCTGTGTGGTCTTCCTCTAGTCGCTTGCAAACAATGCTTTTGCAGAGACTCCAAAATTTCATTTTAGTATCAGACTGCAGAAAATAAATTGCCTTTCCCAATTTCTCCTATTCCTTCAGCACCCTCAAACTAATAGACCATGGAAAAATTGCAAATCAAAGCAAAAATGCATTTTGGATAACCCATATTTTTTTCTCAAGTTGTAGCATCAAACTCTGCATAGAAGCTGGCTCCCCTTCCTGGTTAATGTCCTTGGATGGGTTAAATAAACATTCCTGTGTCCTCAGCTATAAAGTTACTTGGATATAACCTATCTCATAGGATTGTAAGGGTGAAAAGAGAAAATTCCTTTCATGAATCTCAAAGCTGCTTGGCAAATGACTACTCAAACGTGGAAACTCTCAGGATCATGGCTTCTGTTGCCACTAACACGGACATCAGGGTGGTTACATGTCATTTTTAAAACAAATTTAATATTGCAGTGCCTTCACCTTCCAGATGGGAAAACAGAGTCTATAAAATAATATGTGAACAGATCAGGCTGTGAGATGACCATGCTGTAGAATCACCTTCACTAAGAAATTATACAAAAGCTTTTCACAATTCTTCAAATGTTCAACTAAGAATGCAGAGGAGCCAGTAAATTCATATGGTATTTAGAGTAGGACAGGGCTCCTTCTGAAAAACCTGCTCTATGCATTCATCCTCACAGTACAACTGAGCTAATAATGATCAATAATGATGAAGAAGGGAGGGATCTAGCACAATATATAAGAAATTATTAAATATGTCACATAGTTTACATAGGCTATACATGTTTCATACATTGGAATGTACATCTGCATAAATTTTCTCAGTCCTCAAATGCACTTCTAATATCTTGCATTACTTCTATCTCCCCCTAAGTATCTGGGATTCGAGTCTATCTGTGGCAATAGAACAAACACTCTGATAGCATAAGAAAATGCTGTCATCACTAGGTCTATCATTTGGATCTGGAGTGTCCCCCTCAAATGTTCCTCTAATGTTGAATGCTTGGCCCCAGATTAACACTTTTGGAAACTGGTAGAAACTACAAAAAGTGAGACCCAGAAAGAAGTTTTCAGATCCCCAAGGGGGTGCTGCGTATCACAGTGACCCCCAATATTACTCATCCCTTCCTGGTTATTTGTCAGTGATTATCATGTCTGCTCTTTGCTGATACTGTTTGAAAGGACAGTCTTTGACCCTGGGAATCTATTTAGTTATTTTATTTTTCTTTATGGAACTTATGATGATTATCTGATTTTATAGATTTGCTTTGCTGCTTCTGTCTGTCTCCCTTTAGCATCCTGTTTCAGAAGGTCAGATATTTTTAGTTTTGCTCTTGGTAATTTCCTAACCCTTAGACTAATGCTTGACAGGTAGTTAGATTATCCTATAGATATTTGCATCTGATCCAGAGGAAATCAAATGGATAAATGATGTTCAAGACGGAAGGAACATGGACCGAGATCTAGAAGATGCTATGCTGATAAGCTTAGTCAGCTCCACGAGAAGCATCAGAGCCAGGACTCCAAGACTGCACAAGGCTCTGATAATGATGAGGAAAGGAAGACAGATGCATGAACATCCCCTTTGCTGACTCAACAGAGAGGTGTAAAGCTAGTTCTATGAGATGGCTATCTTTTGATAAATAGATGAACCCACCTTTTGAGTAAGTAAATTGGGAACTTTATACAAACAGGTAAATATCTGTAATCAGATTGCTTTCATTAGAAGAAAGGACTCACACCTGCAGTTCCACCCAGAAGTTGTGACTCAGGAGGCAGAGGTAGAACTATCATCGTGAGCTCCAGACCAGGCAGGGCTACAGAGGGAGACCCTGACTCAAACAAACAAACAAGAATGGATAAGGATACAAAGAAGACAGGGAGGGGTTGGAGTAGGGATGCACCAGACTCCTTATTAGAATTCTGGTGGATTAGAGCTCTGAGCTCTGCTTCTTGCCAGTGTCAAAGGACAGAATTACAATTTCAAATCTTAATTGGCTTTCTTTTTAGGTCTCTGATTGGGCAACTCTTCATTCTGTAAGATGGATTATGTCTTCCAGTGAGTTAAGCAAATGATATTGGCTTCATAGACAGAAAAAGGCAATGAAAAGCAGATGAGTCATCTCAAAGTGACTTTCCTCATAAGAGGAAACAGGGAGGTTGAACAATGACCAAAACTAATTGGCCAATTTCAGCTGCCTTTTCTCGAGTCTGACTAAAGTCTGAACTTCATTACCATGCCAGTGGAAAGTAGCCAGTTGGGCATAGTTGCCTTTTACCTCTCAGATCCTGATAAATAGCCTAGTCTTGGCTCAATGACATTGAACTGCAGCGGGAGTGATTCCATTGTGATTTTCAGTCTGCTGTGTTGAGGCTCAGTGCTAGAGTTCAATCCAAAACAGTGACTTCCTGTAATTTTTATTTAACAGCAGCTATGAAATCTCAGGCAATCTATGTAGCCTGGGACCCTCTGACTCTTCATCTTTGTAATGGAGATAGGATATGCATGCAAATCTCTGTCATTCATCAGGGGGACACTATCAATTTGTTCCAGAACATTAGTTCATTCTCAGAGCGTGCCAACCAAGAATGAACACCATCATCAGAAGCAGTGTTGGATGTGGTAAGCAGGGTCCAACATGGATAAGAATAATCACTCCATTGCTGTCACCACAGCCGACACAGCCTGAGGTATCCAGCAGCATTTTTGGCAGCCACTTTCTATAAACAAAAGCAATTAGACTCCAATGAATATCCCAGAGCCCCTAAGCCAACTGCCTCTGCTGTTATTTTCCCTCTCATATTTTCTCTATAATTTATTCTCTTGAAATTTTTGCTTTATTATGTTGTCTGCTAAATCCTAATACCTAAATATATTCTCCACCCTTCCAATTTCTGTCTTGATGGTAAAGATGCCTTGCCGACCCTCAGCCAAGGCACTGATAACATTCTAACTGAAGATGAATACAGCCCTGGAGCATTCTACAGAGACCTGGTGTTTTGGTACTTTCATCAGCATCAGACGGATAACAGAGTTCAGGTCATTTCATCATTTAAAATCAACAAAGCACTACAAGGACAATTAGTCTGAGTTACCCTCCCTCCTACATAATAATAATAAACATGTCAAAACCTGGACATTTCTCATGCCTTGTGAAAATTTAGACACATGGTTTCTGCCTTTGGAGGCCATGAACTTTGAGCACATGTGTCGCACACCAGTGTGCATCTTTCCCTCTTAAAGAGTTAGGGAACAAATTAACAATGATGGTGGGAGCAGAGGAAAAATTCTAACTTCCTTCCTCTCATGTATCCTAAGCTTTAGTGTCCCGAGGGGTGATCCAGGTTGCTGAATATGTAGATTTTGAGGTATCAGTAAGGACCTTCGATCTCTTACTATGAAAGAACTCCTGGGTAAGGATTATGTTCCAGGCCCTGAACAGGAATTCATTTCTGATGCTTTCTGATTGCATATTATATTTTCTAAAAGATTTTACGATGCACCCATGACCAGACAATACTCCAGGGAACCTGTATCAGCATGGACTTGGTTAAACCTTTGTCTCCCCCTTCCTGATCTTTCTAGACCAAGCCAAATAGATCAAGTACTGATAACCCTACCTGTTTCATGGTCATTAGAATTCCTTAAAGGGTTTGTAAAAGCATAATGGTGGCTAATGACTATAATTCCATCACTTGCGGGTGCAGAGACAGAAAGATTACACCAAATTGAAGGTCAGTCTGCTCTACAAAATGACTAGTGCATCCAGGTGTATAGGGAGACCCTGTCTCAACAAACTGAAACCAAGTCAAAGGATAAAGTAAGCAAACAAGAAGAAACTACAATTCTGTGCACCACCCTTAGAGCTTAATTTATTAGGTCTGGGGTGAGGTTCCCGAAGCACATTTCAAACAGCATCCCAGACACAAGACTCTGCTGCTCTATGGTTCCTACTGTCATTTCTTACCTACCTACACTCTTTGTTGGAGGAGACTGCTCTTTCATTTCCCCGCTCCTCAGACTGGAATAATCTCACAGAAACTGTAGCAATTACAACACTGTTCAACCATATTTTTACCTAGCTCTTACATCTTGAATTAACCCATTTCTATTAATCTGTGTATTGTCATGAAGCTGTAACTTACCGGAAAGGTTCCGGGTCTTTCTCCTTCAGCAGCTACATGGCATCTCCTTGATTCTGCCTACTCTCTATATATCTCTACTCAGGTTTTCCTCCTGGCTTTGCTCTGCTAATCCATTGGTCAAAAACAGCTTTATTCATCAACCAATAAAAGCAACACATATACAGAAGGACATCTCACATTGAGTCTTTCTTCTAGTATCAGCTTCACACATAATAACATAACAGAGATAATCGAGAAAAAAACACAACACAAAGACATTTTTTGTTGGTGTTAGTACATTCTGCACCCATTCTGGACATTTCACATCCTGACTCTGTTTTGGTGAGTTCTTGGGAGAGGGTCGCTGGTTGTTCCCAGCTGCCCAGCACCAAAATAACCACACAGAAACTATATTAATTAAATCACTGCTTGGCCCATTAG
>LOJH01058229.1:0-11438 GCA_001685095.1 Ellobius talpinus
TATTGTATACATAATAAATAAATAAATAAATAAATAAATATTTTTAAAAAAGAACATCTCAGCCTTTTAGCTTTGAGACTATATTCCTCTCAATATTTTTATCCTTGCTA
The DNA here is from genome assembly GCA_001685095.1 of Ellobius talpinus. NCBI lineage: Eukaryota > Metazoa > Chordata > Mammalia > Rodentia > Cricetidae > Ellobius > Ellobius talpinus. The sequence goes on from LOJH01058229.1 coordinate 111, forward strand.
GAGTTGCTATGGGTTCTAACTTAGACATTACTGTTGCAAGATGGCACCCTGAACTGATATTATCTGTGTGATTGTGTTAAGTGACAGTGTACTTTAGGAGTCCTGTTATATTTCTTCTTACACATATATAATACTGATAAGAATGATAATTTCATCATTATGTGGATTTAATTAAGTCATGAAAATACAACCATTGATCAAAAGTGAAAAGTTTATTGAGAACATCAAAGAATTTTTGGTTATTTTATATCATTTATATCACCAGTTTTACTCTTATTAAAATGAAAATGGGAGATTTAAAAGGAATTCCTCTGACTGCCTTCAAAGTAGCAATGATAAATTTATTGTATGTCAATATAAATATGTATATAAAACATTTTTTCAAAACCTAAACTAAGTTATTACCAATAGTTGTGCTGATTTGCATTTTTGCATGACTTTCCTGTGGTGAAAAGTAGAGGGTGCTGGATTTTCTTGTCAGTTCCTTGTCATATTGCATTTCAATTCGTCTCTGGGAAATTCCACTGGCACTCATGAAATACTGAGACTGGAAAAGAGTATATTAGTATTCTGAAAAAATACTAATATTTCATACTCATGAAATACTGAGACTGAAAAGGGTATATTAGTATTCTGAAAAAATACTAATATTTCATACTCATGAAATACTGAGACTGAAAAGGGTATATTAGTATTCTGAAAAAAGAAACATTGTCTTCACAGATCTCCCAAAAGGGGGTCTGTGGCCAGAAGACTTCCTAGACGCCACTGTTAAGAACTGATAACATTGAAAAATATGGAAATACTAATATGCAGAAAAAGAAAATGTAATGTGAAAACATTTACAGCAAATATAAAGGAAATGCAGATGGCAACCCACCCATTAAGAATGTATAATTATAGGTTTTCACAGATTTAACACCAGAAACTTGAATCATATCAAGCAGAATACGACAGAATTAAAGAGAATTACCCAGAACTTCATAAAAACTAAAAGAGATGAGGCTCTTGAATAGCAAGAAGTTAAATAATTAATATGTGCATTGTTTAACAATGTAATTATTAAAGCTGTGCTTTCAGGTACACAGATATATGCAGACGAAAACAAGACACATGGTATAGAAGCAGGGAAATGCCTGGAAAAATGTTTTGCCTTTGTATTTCAGGCTGACATGAAATCAACAATATACAACTATAGCTGATTGACACACAAAAATATAAATAGGGTAATAGTAAGAGAATCTCAGCAAATTTAATATATATAACAAACCAAAATTATGACTAAATTTATGACTTTATGATGGTATAAAATGATGCATATTCAGGAAACAATATTTAGAATTTTGAATTTTGAATTTGTTCTGCCTAACATATAGAGCATGTTTCACAGTTTTTTTATATGACGAACTATAGCAGAGATATAATATTTCCAGTTGTACACAAAATCATAAAAGAAAATACTGATAAGTCGGAGCCCACAATGCAGTGAGTAGTTAGTATTGCAAAATAGACTTTGTGTAGGTTGACTTCAGAGAATGTTAAGAGTTATCACTATCTCCGGATGGTGGTGGAACACATGCCTTTAATTACAGCACTTGGGAGGCAGAGGAAGGCAGATCTCTGCAAGTTTGAGGCTATTCTGATCTACAGAGCAAGTTCCAGGACAGACAGGACAGTTGCATAGAGAAACCCTGTCTTGAAAAAAAGAGTTATGAATAGTTTTGAAGAAGATTAGGCTAACTCATAATATTGATATCCTGTAGTCTTTAGTTTAGGTGCATACAAAACACCTTTCACTTATGATACTTGTAGCTTATGATAGACTTATCAGAACATACCACATTGTAAGTTGAAAAACACCTATGTAAAATTTATAAATTTATGGGTCACATTTTTGGATCACAGTTCTTTAAAGTTAAATGCCAACTGATATAGAGAAAGACAAATTATTCTATGCATTTAGAATTTTGTAAGTAGATTTCTCAGTAGGTATAAAATGATCTTTGCATGATATTTGTTAAATTATTGCTTTTAATAATGTCAAGTGGGTTAATCAGTCAACTCAAGAATCTAGATGAGGTTGGAGGTGAGGTATCTCATAAAAATGAGAAAATACTAGATGAAATTAAGAAGTTAGGGGCAAGGAAGATGGCTAAAATGCCTGCTGCCCTTTCAGAGAACCAGAAGCCAGTTCGCAGCATCTATATTGGCTAGCCCTAAAACACCTGTACCCTAGGCTCAGAGCATCAAACATATGGAGATGTATACCATAAATATATTCACAAACATACCCACAGACTTGCATGTACTCTTACACATGAATAATTATAAAATAAATCCTGTTTTAAAAAGAAGGCTGGAGTTAAAGGATAGATTGCTTGCTTAGCATTTATGAGTTTCTGGATTAATGAATTTGGCAGAAAATACAAAAAACAGATATGAGCAGAATCTGTTGGTTTTTTCTTCTTAAATAATAAGATAAAATTCTGGCAAGGCTGCAAAAAGGACATTAAAAAGAGACAGTTTTTATTATGAATGAAAAGGTTGAATGTTGTATACAATTTTATGCATAAATATTCTTGAAAGAAAAACTAAATTATTGAAAGTTATGAATTACACAATTGATAACTGTGATCAAAACAAAAGCTAAATGGATAAAATAATAAAATAGAATTAATAGGTGAATGCTTTTCATGAATTTTCTGCCAAGTTCAAATACTGTTACGGGTTAGGTTTTAGAAAAATTTGCATTGTTATATTTTTCTATCATATGAATCTTGTTTTCAAGATTAGCAAGGAAAAGACAACTTTAGAAGTCAATTTAATCTTCATAAATAAGTAAAATAAACACAATTATCACCTAATTTTATTTAACAAATCCCTAAATAACATGTTAAATCCAACATTTGTTGACACATTCACACAGTTTTATACAAACATGAGTATGCCTTCATTATTATTGTTACCATAGTACAGATCATGTTCTACGAATACATGAGTAAGCTGGTATGAATGGAGTATCAATATAATTAACCATATTAAAAGACTTAGAAGAAAATAGTCATTTCAATAGACACAGAAGCAAGACTTCAAAAAATCCTATAATTACTCTTTGCAAAAGCTATTAATAGGAAAGAATTATTAAAGGAACACTTTTAGTATGACAAAAGGTCACAGTGGCTAAAATGTAGAAAAGTTATGCATTGTGGTGAATAAAACCTTAGAAGCACTCCTGTTGAACTCCGGAACAACACAAGAGGATAGATTTTCTGATGTTATCTCCAGAAATGGGGAAAGAGTAAATAACTAAAAAATGAATAATATTATTTTGATAAGATCATCTGCAAAGAAAGTCCAATATCACCAATGAGCAAAGCTATAGAAATCACAAGAACACTCAGAAAAATGACCAGATTCAATCAGATTTTCTATTTGTATATTACCACTCATTTACTGCTTTCTGCTTTTCATTTCCTTCCTCAGGCAACACAGCAAAGTATATTTCCCCGGGTTCCTCAGATTTTTGAAGACCTCAGAGATAAATATTCCAGTTGCTCAAAATATTTCTGAGAAGCCAGACTTGTTTATTTTTAAAAGGAAACTGCCACATTTTACTCACTCTTTCTACATTGTCTTGAAGATCAGTATCAGCTCCTATACTTGGTTCATCTCTGAGACGATTCTTACCTATGAAGTGTGGTTAGTCCAAGAAAAAGAAAATTTTTATGCTTTTCTGGGGACATCAATTAATGTCTATATGCAAAACCTTAGTAAATTTTATAATGACTTATGTCATGATATCTATCTAAAATAGGGCTAAAGGTTCTCAATAAAGATGATAGCTAAGCCAGAAGTTTCTGTCAAATGCTTTGCTGAGAAGTGCTCTCAACTATATGGATGAAAACTCTGTTGTGAGAACAGGAAACTGCCCACGTGTTTGAATGAGAAACACATGTCTACCTCTAGTGTACGCAAGTGACCATGGCATAATGTCAACCACAACCAAAGTTAATTTTAAAAATATTGCCATTGATGGCATCAAATATTTATATTGTGTACTGATGCATTTCAGTTCTAGCTTTAATTGTCCATTTCCATATTCTGTAGCTTTTCAAGGTGTTTACTTGAACAAGGTCATTGAAAATCCTTAGTGGTGCCACAGCAGAGTTAAAACTTACTTACTCAATCACTGTGAAAAGGCTATTGTCTTTCAAATGTTATTATTACTGCCTGATTTTTTAGGCTTCTGGTGATGTGGTCTCTAGACAATGTGTGGGAAGAATATCAAAAATGATCAGTATAAGACTCTTGTCTCTGATTATTCAAGCACCAAACTAGGTAGCATTATGAAAAGCCTTTACAAATTTTATTAAGGAATCCACAGCCTCTCATTTCCTATGGAAACAAAAGCAAAGCCTCTTTTCCAAAGTAATATATTATTTGACTTCAATTTTGAAATCAAAGCATTTTCAAAGTATATGGGTTGAATTAATCCAGCAGCATTTATAATCAAATGTCTCTTAGTAGCTGTTGCTCCTTCCTCAGCAGTCAAACAATTCAAAGATAACACAATCACATACAATATCCAGATTCTTTGTGTTAGAGAAGTAGCTGAGATTTCTACATATGAATCTTCAGAAAACAGGAAGAAAGAGAGACACTGGATCTGACTTGAGCTTTTCAAATGTCAAAGCCTACCCCTAGTGACCCACTCTCTCCGACAAGGCCACTCCTACTTAAACAAGACAACATCTCCTAATCCTTCTTAAGTATTTCTACTCCCTGATGACTAAGCATTCAAATATGTGAGCCTATGGGGGCCATTCTCATCCAAATCACCATACCACTCCATCCAAGTAGTACATTTGTTACCACTGATGGACCTGCACTGACATGCTATCACCAAAGCGTCACAGTTTTGTACACTCCATGAGTTAAACAAGTTCACAATGTTGTGTATTTACCATCCTATTGATATACTGTCATACACCCAACTTTTCTCTTTGTATATTACCTATTTATCTCTCTTTTCCACCCTCCAAACCTGATCAACCATTAAACTTTTTCATATGGGAGTGGCTATTATTGGAATCATAAAGCATAGAGACCCTTTAGATTGGCTGTATTCATTTCATAATATTTATTTAAAGTCTCTCCACACTCTTCCACTGACAGTTCATTTCTTTTTAGTAGTGACTAAGATTCCAATATAGCAGTTTATTTACCCAACTACTGAATGATTTTTTGATTGTTTACAAATTCAGGGCATTATTAGTAGATCCTCTATAAAAATTTATAATTAGTAGCTTATGTGAACAGCAGTTTTAACTTTTTGGGATAAATAAAAATGAGTTCAACTGGTGGTTTATATGGAAAGAATATGTTTAGTTTTGTAACTAACTGCCTTTTCCTCTGTTCCTCTCTGTTAGCACTGAGAGTTTCTTCTCTCCCTATCTTCTTCAGCATTTGATGGTGTCAATATTTTGGGTGTTTGACATCCTGAAGCCATGATGTGAAATCTTGTATCTGTAAGCTGTATTTCCATGATGATATGTAGTAGAACATTTTCCAGTGTGTTTCATTCCATCTTTTATAACAGTATGTCTGTTAAAGTCTTTGGAACTTTAAGAATTGATTTTTCTTATTGATTAATAGCTGGTCTTTATTAAATATGTTTTTAAAAAATAACTTCCTCAAGTCCTTTGGTTATATTTTCACTCTGATGTTAATATCTTTGGTAAAGCAGCACATTTTTAGTTTTAGTAAGCCTCAGTTTGTTAATTGTTTCTTTTGTGTATTACACATTTGAATTTGAATGTAAAATACATATTTAAATACTCAGGATCATTTAGTTTTACACTCACATTCTCTTCTAGGGATATTTTATATCAATTTTTGTTTTATATTTACATCTATGGTAATTGTTATGTTGAGTCTTATAAGAAATATAAACTCTGTATCTATTTTTTTGCATACGCTTGCTCAATTATTCTAGCTTTGATTATTAAAATGATGTTTTTCCCTACTGCGTTGTAATTACTTCTTTGTCAATGATAAGTAAGCTAGTGGATGTTAGTTTATTTCTAAGCCCTCAACTACCCTGTCCTCTTAATGTGTTCATTGATTCTGTAGCCAGTTTCATTTCGTTAATTGTGGAACTCTCTTTTAGGACTATACTAAGATGAGGTTGGTAGCATCAGTTTTTCTAACTATATTCTTTTTTCTTTTACTAGAGCATTAGCAGCTATTTTGTGTCTTTTGCTTATTTGTATAAACTTTGAAATCATCTTGTAAATATCTCAAATACAGCTTATTGGAATTTTGACTGTGATTGTTTTGAATCTATAGCCTATTTTACAGGATGATGTTGATTTTATACATATATTAATACATATACTATTTCTCCATTCATTTAGATTGTTGATTCATCTTACTGATAAAAAAGTTAGCAAAGTGCTGAAGAACCATGGCCTCTACTTTAAAAATTATAATTAACTTATGTGAATATGTAATTTATGCAGTTAATATGTATCATTAGATTATATGAAAACTTCAAGTTTTCGTAGAACTTGGGAACTGAGATACAGAAACAATTTGGAGTTTTTCTTCTATCTCTTCCTCTCAATTTTCTTTTGTTTTTGATTTTCATTTGTGACAAACATCTACTAGCTTTCTTTTATATTTTTGATGATAAACCTAGCCTTTAATGATTCAGCTATCTCCAACACTCTATGACCTTTCTCTAAGGCTCATTTAGCTGGGCCTGTCCAATTGAAAATTGTTAATATATTTGATTTGTTACCTTTCCAAAACTTAAGTTTACTCATGGGGTCCTGAAAATATCCCTACTGAATATATTAGCCAATCTGTAAATTATCTAATTGTAAAACTTCATTGTGTTTTAAATTAAAATAATATTGAAAATTAGGAATTGGTTAACACCATTGTTAGAAAAATAAACTGTAAAGAGAGAAGAAAGTCAGCGATTATACTGAATCAATGCTATGGGATTACTCCAAGAACTTTTTGGTTGAAATAAAGCTCAAAAGTTCATGGTTTCATTGTACTTAAAGACAATAGTTGCTTTATGTTATAAAATTCTATTAACTATTTATGAACTGTTTGGTTAAGGGACTACATCAGTCTCGTTTGATAAAAATACAAATGAAGGAGAGGGCATTTGTCCATCTTGTTTGATGACAATCTCAGTAGGTAGCCAAATCAATTTGGCTGAGGCAAATGCTCCTGTCACTAGTAATTAAGTGCATCAACTCTTTCAACTGTGATGAACTACCCCAGGGAGCAATTGGCATAGTTGTTTGTTAGCCTGTGGGGTAACCTGTACTTTTAGAAGTTTCTCTGTTTTTTGTACCGCCAAAGGAAATGTGATCTGGCATGCTTCGAAACCGTGTCTACTGACTCTGACCTTGTTCAATGTGAGCTTGCTGGACCTACTTAGAAGAGGGGGCCCAAATGAACAAATCCTCTTCCTTAAAAAAGGAAAGCTAATTAGGCACTAAGAAAAGCCTCATTCTTCTGAGACTGAAAGCATTCCATTTTGTTTTGTTCACAATCAAACAGTCTGAATGAGCTAATAGTTTGAAAACAGAATGTCCCATTCAAAAGTAATTAGGGCTTTGTATTTATTTTAGTTATTAGAGGAAATAACTTTATAATTTATTTCCCTAACATATATTCAAATTTTAGACAACTATCTTGACATCAATTATTTTCTTATTAAGTAAAACTTTTTTCCTGTAATTTGAACTAAAATGTAATTTAATCGCTGATTAAATTAACCATTGATTAAAGAGGTTGCATATTTAAGACTTTAAAAATATTAATAAAATTCTCTGCTTAGTGGCATAGGCGTAGGAGAGCTTTTCAGAAACTAGGTTATAAAAGCAGATCTATGACAAGCAATTTTTAATGTTAGCAATGCTTTCTACTTCCTTCTGTTACTCTTCAGACGAACCTCGTGGATTTTATGGGCAGCTTCTTATTAAAATGTCCCTATAAGAAAAGTAAAAGCAGAAAACAGTTTTTACCCAGTTTTTTTAAACAATTTAGGGACTAGAAGGTTTCTGTCATATAAAACATATTTTTAATAGTTTCTTGGCACACTTGCAGGAGCAAAAGCTCTTGGTACAGTTGTAAACTTTAGCCAGCCTTCTTTTCCAGAAGATGACCCAACAGAACATGATCCAAGATTCTCACTTGACAAGTCAGTCTGTCCCTCTCTCTACAACTCTGTTTACATCTAGTTTAAATCGGTGTCTAACTCTCCCTGGCTGACCAGCTAGATGTTTCTACACTGAATAATTCTGCCTCAAAGGGATGAGAATGAACTATCAATTGTTTCTTAGCCACTTCTCTGATCAGTAATGGATTTGGATCTAATTCACACTGAGGTTCTCTGACTTTACACACACACAGTAGGCACAGTGCCCAGACACACAGACCCAAGAGTGCCCATTTTTTTGATTGTTCTTTTCAACTTTCTATAAATGTCTTGGTCCCATTTTTCTCCTTTTCTCTGAAATAATGGAAGTTGCTTGCTAGTATTTCTGTGGAGCCATGTGACTCATTTTTGATTGAGCTGAAATAAGAGTTACTTGGAGAGGTGACTTAAGTTTCAGGAACATAATTCAGATTTCTTGTGAAAAATCAGACATAATGCAAACTGATGATGGTTTAAGCATGTCACAGTAGCTTATATGTTATACTACGGTAAATTTCTGTGGCATGTTAAGACATATAACTAGCATAATAACCATATTATTGTCTCAGGTCAGGCGCTGACCTGCAATCCTGGAGAAAAGTTTATCCTTCTTTCTGCTCAAATGTGAAAGGATGATACATTTCAATGGATAGAGAGACTCCTACGTGGTACAATTTAGGAGACTTCTCTGGATGATGCCTCTCATCTTATAAGCTGTATAAGAAACTTAGTCTCAGTTCACAAAACTCGACACCAGCACATGGAGACAATTCTGCATGATAGCTTTGTTAATCTTGACACAGACTTGGAGACTGTGTCTGAGTTGATTTGAGTCACACAGTGACACTGAGTTTTTCCATTCATGAAATTTGTAGGCCTGTAAAGTAACTAATTGGTACTTGAATACTCATTCCTTTCTAACACATTTGGCTTCCATCTGTGATTTTATTGGGATATATCATAGCAAAAGAACGTATACCAAATCTTTTGGGCTGAACAATTGTTAGAAGACTGTATTCTTATAGAAAATATTTTCATAGTATCATCATGTCTTCCTATCCAGAGAATCACATTCAGCATGGTGAGGATTCATGTAGATAGAACCAATAGTTTACCTGGAAAATCAGTAGGAAGCAATATATAGAACAAAACTTTCAATGAATTGGAAGGCCAGACTTCCTGTGCTACTTCAAGCTTCTGATGCCCATACATTAACAAGCTAAGAAAGGAATAATAGTATTATAAGGAGTGGTTACCAGACTACTAGTGGGGAAACTGGATGGTTTCTCCACAATGGTAGGATGGAATATTATATCTGTAGCACAGGAGAGTCTTTGGGGATATCTTGGAATCACCATGCCCTGTGATTAAGGTTAATCCAACTCAGGAGGATGGCAAAGGGTCTAGACCTTTCATGAAGAAAGTATGCTCAGTGCCCTATGGAAAGAATGAAGAGTTGCTGCATTGCTTGAGAGGGCAAAGGCGATAGTAAACGAGCAGTAGAAGAAGTAAGTAAGTAATAAACAGCTAATGCCACATGGCCACTTGCAGAAGTGAGGACTGTAAATGATATGACAGCTTCCATTCTATTTGTTAAGAACATGTTTGTGCATGCATATACATATATTAAGGAAATGTTTGTGTTTTCATTGCTCTATATCTTTGTCATGTAATGTGATATGGATTGAGAAAATATCAGTGATTAGGCACTGTTAACCTCTACTAGCATATTGAAGTTGTGAGACACTAAAAGACTAAGCATTCCTCATGGGGACTTTGCCATGTATTCTAAAATACATAACATGTCAGCAATTGTATGCGGGATAGTTGTATCATGGTAGGTGGAATTATGACCTGGTTATTGTTTTCATTTGGAACTTAAACATGATGTAAGGAGATGTGGTTAGGCCAAATTGAGGGCTTATGATTGTCAACCTTGGTTGCCAATTTGACTTACTCTGGAATCAATCAAAACACAAGCTGTTGGGCACTCCTGTGGGGGATTTTCTTGATCAGATTATTTGAGACATGTGGATGTACCCGAGATGTGGACAGAACTTTCTGATGTTAATCCAGATAGAAGGGCATGGAGGAAACATTTGCTTTTTGCCCATGTGTCTTCAGTCTTGCTGACAAGTTCATATATTCTGTTACTGAATTCTTCACGACTCCAATATAGACTAAAGGCCAGTACTCTCCATTATTCACTTCCAACTGGGATTTCTGAGACATCCACCCTTATGAGCTAGGCAGGTCCCAGTGTAAGACAGCCAAGAGATCCACTGTTGTAAGCCAATTTAATAAGCCCACTATATATGTGTATATGTTATATGTATATCTATATAGGTATACCTTCTTTGTTTCATTCTATTAATTCTGGTCCTTTTGAGAACCCTGCCTAATATGTCAACATTTTAAAAGAAAGAGGAAGAGGGGAAGAAGCGAATTAGTAGTTGTTCAAGGTCTGCAGTGTTTGTGTCCCTTGATCAATGCCCTACATTGTTCTTATGATTTAGACCTAGAATTACCTACAATATAATTCAAGCCTTGAACTCAAAGGTGGCAGTCAAAACCCTTAGATCCCCAAAGGCAGGGACAAAATTGTCTTAAAATTAGGGTACCAGAAGTCAGACTGGATGTTTGCCATCAGCAACCATTGCAGCCAAGCTGACACTTGGAGACTAGCGGTCAGCTAGTCAATGAAAGCTCTAATTTTGTTCTACTACTCTATTCTCTTCTAAGCAGGTGAAAAAAATTAAGATCCCCTTCAGAAGACTGACTATGCTACAAAGCAAAACTGGGGAAAGGTTTTTGTTGATTTTTGTAAGAACAGCCTTTGTCTTCCATAACTGAGGGTAGACTTTGGCAATGAGCATCCTGACTCCCCATCTATGTGCTATCAGCAGTGGTCTGCTGCCAATCTTGATGAATATTTGACGAAGCAATATTCATAAACAAGGCAGCCTTCCAACCTACAAAATGCTTCTTGTTTCCCAAATTCCAAACATAAATTAAATAAGAAAACTTGAAAGAGATTAAAGCTCTGGATCGCAATGCAGTTTATATTAGAAGCAGAGAATATTACAAAATCCAGGCCAGTTTTTTTT